>JAXQQM020092068.1:0-39843 GCA_034641835.2 Pinus albicaulis
CTGGTGACATGTTGAAGAGGTTAATCCCCTCTGCGGACAGAGGTGATCCCTACTAGCCCAGACCGGGTCTAGCAACAATCAAACACGCTACAGTGCAGGTTCCTAATTGCAAATAAACCGACTTGCGAGGAAGGCTTACCTGGAATCCAACGTTGTCGTTTGTAGAAGAGGTGGTGCTCCCATTCCTTTTCCCTGGCAGATCACAATCCTCACGATCTCCGTGATCGGACACCTGCACATGCAAGAAACAACACAAACGCAAGCATAAAATCTAGTATATACAACTATATGTCAGTCGAAGAGGACATAACTCATGAACATAATCAAGAACAAGAGTGGAACCATAACCAATAGTCGCTTATCATTAATGAGTCAAAAGAAGAATACAACCATAGCTTTGACGCAGCACTCTCCTTTGGCAGGTTGTCAGCAAAACATGTCTCGATAAAGCCTGTCGAGGATGGGACAAGCCTCTCTCTCCAGATACTTGGCAATAGTCTCCTTGCTTGGATTTGGCCTTAAGGGAATCAAGAAGGCTCTTGCAGCATAAGGATGTAAAAGCTCTTGGGAACTAGCTTGCAAAGGAGATGGGCAAGCTTTTATAGATGGAGGAAGGGGAGTTGGGATCCCTATAATGATGGGATTGGCCCTATCATCAAGGAAGCTTCCATGAGAGGTGGCAAACCACTTCCTCTCTATGGAAATCCGTAGCCAAACCTCCCAACTCAAGATAGATATCAGTCCAGGAATTTGTTAGGACGAAACTTTCGCCATTTATTTTTAAAAAACACCTCTTAATATGGTTGGCGCGGGTGCGGCTCTATGACAGAGTGCCAATTGGCGCACCCTCTTTGGAGGATTTGCCCCCTTGGCGCGAGGGCGAAACTGTGGAACCACGCCAATGGAAAAAGAGCTATTTTTAGGGTTTTTGGCAGGGACATGTCTTTAGGGCAATGAAAGCTCATCTTCAGAGGGATGCAATGAAAGTATTTTCAAGTCTTGTCTCTGCTCACAGGTCACGGAATGAGCCCTCCAATGTGCGGGATGGGGAATGGCAGGGACGGTGACAAATTGCTGTGTAACAGATGCCCCCTAAAGCATGAGGCCCGAGAGAGAGAGAGGGGTGAAATGCTTTACGAGAACGTGTCCAACTGAAAACTCCGCCGTCGGAAAACCTGCGTGAAGAAGTACAACTGATGTCTCAAATACATGATATATATGTGGTATGGGCGCAGCCATCCATAACAGAGTATACAATAATCCAGATCCAAGGCATGGACGCAGCCATCCAGTGAGGATCGATAAATAGACTCAGGTATGGTCGCAGCCATCCAGTAAGTGAGTCATGTAACCAATCATAATAATCCACAAAATCGTAGCTTGGATTACAACAGACACAATCCAGGGTCTTGCACTCCATCTCGACCCAAACACAGTACAAGTCCAAGCATGTGAATAAATGAGCTGAAGTCGAACATGCGAGAACATCGTCTGATTACCAGCCAATGATGAAAGCTGTTAACAGACGCGAGAGGTACCACCAATAATGACGATGGCCCTCAAGGTACTACAGGTACAATCTACGGCATGTGAATCAATGAGCTGGCGTCGAACACCCGTAGAATCACTCGATCGGAGGCCAATGATGAAAACCTCATGTCGAATGCGACGAACCTGCCATTGAGGCATGCAGGCTCCAAGGTACCATAAGGGAGTCTCTAGATCAGCTTCCCGGATAATGAGCTGAAGTCGACGGGAAGTGACCTTGATCGAAGGTGGGCCATAATGTTTCCCACATCATCGACACGAGACAGAGTAACATGATGTTTTTTGTGAATCAGGATCATATGAGAATCAGAGGAAGGTTGATACTTTGCAGAGGTCAACTTCTCTTGAACATATAAACGGCACGACAGTGGACTTGGCAGTATTTGACATCAACGGATCAGAGGTCATGGTGATGAGGCAATGAGCAGATGAGAGGTCAAAAGGGATTATCCAAACCCATGGAGGCAAAGTGAAGAAACGAGATGAGATGTCCCCAACCCGACACGAATGTAGACAAGTGCCATGTTCAAGAGCGACATACTGCCGACGACAACGACGATGGTTCCATTTTTCCCCCACCATTTCTGGCGAGTACCCCAATTATTTTTGATAACAAGCTTCAAGGGGATAGCATATGCTTGTGATATAAGTCCGCCCTTCGGGCGAATCCATCCTAGTGCATTTAACGAGTCCTAGGAAGGAGAAACTCGGAGAACGTCATTGCGACGGAATCCAATGTCATCAGGGTTTAACGAGTCTGACAAAGGAAGAACTCGACGTCTTTTCATATTTAGAGAGTTTGAAAAGACAGCTGAAAAGAAAACTCCACAGGTCCCTTTTCGTAAATAGTTCCCCAGATCCGAAAAGGTAGAAAACAATATCCGGGAAAACCTCCTAGTCGCGATAGGCTAGGGTATTCCTTTTTCGTAATCAATCCATCCCAGCCCGAAAAAGGGGTAAACGTATACTGGGTAGATGTCAATTCGTGTCCATTTTAACGAGATCGAAACGACAAGGGCCTCGACAATCTTTTCATATTTAGAGAGTCAGAAAAGAGCTGAAAGATGACTCCAAAGTGACTTTTTCGTGTATTTACCGAGTCCGAAAAAGTATAAAATACAACTCGTTTCACCGTTTAAGTCGCGTAAAAAACCTGTTGCTGCACAAAAAGCAAGTGTAAAACCCATTTTTGACAAAATATATTAAAATATTCAGAAAAATAACTTTCAAAACCTATTTTGAGTTCAAAAATTTATAAATATGTCAAATGGTAAAAATAAAATTACTTTTCACTATTTACCTCACTGAAGAGCAGCAGTGGTCTATTTTGTGTACGAACTTCTGACGGCGATTGCGACCGATCCGGGCTACCATTCAGAATCCCGTCTGTTCTAGGTAAGAGGCGCTCCTTGGTACTCCATTTCAATCTATTTTTCATAAATTTTTATTGCATATTAGACTTCTATGAGGAATTTTTGAATTTTTTGGGCTCCGCCCATTGGCGCGGGTATCCGGCACGGACCCGCGCTAATGGAATTTTATTTCCAAAGGGCCCGCGCCAATTGGCACGATTTTTAGGAAAACAGTCGTGCCAGCGGCGCAATCCAATTTTCCGTTTGAAATTTCCAAATGAATTGCATGAATCTTCAAGGATAGCAGAGGTCTAATTGAATATTTTTGACCATGTGAATGCAAGCAACCGATCAAAATGGTCATTGAGTGGAAAGAGAGGGAGCACAGGGAAGAGGATGAACAGGCCATGGAGAATGAAAATTGCATGAATTCCCTCAAGAAATGTGGGATTAAGAAGTTCTTCCTGACACCTTGCTTACGAGCTCAGCCTGAGCTCCTACAGTACCTGATCAGCATATGGGACGAACATGAACAAGTGTTCAAGTTGCGAGACCAGGTATTAGAACTGGAGGTTTCTGACGTATACTTCATAACCAGACTATCGCGCAGAGGTCCAGTGCCCATATTGACAGGGAGCAGACCGTCTGGTGAGAAGATGGAGCAAGTGATGGCACGAGTGTGCCGAGGGGCACGACTGGGATCAGGAAGTGGAAAGGTGGACATCCATACTATTCCTGATCTAGCACTCAGGGTAGTGCTTCATACCATCACGCGGGCCGCAGGATCGCAGGCATCGCATGAGGCAACAAAGGCCCAACTCTTACTGGCCTCAGAGTGCATATGTCCCCTATTATTCGACTGGGCCACAACAGTGACAATAAATATCAAGAGACAGCTCACGAAGTGTAAGCAGGCCAAACTGAAACAGTTTGGCTACGGTTCTATCCTGGTATCGTTCATTCTGGAACGATTACCAATCTTCTAGGGCCAAGGGGCCATATTAGCTGAGCCAATTCCACGAGAGCCAAGAATGGCTCACTGGGCGGCACTGATGCCCAGAGCTGGAGGAGGCCAACAGATGTCCTGGAGGCTGGAGTTTTTTGGGTGGTTGCGGCGTCAGTTGATTGTAGTGGAAGACTGGCCATATGCAGGAACCGATTTCACCGGAGACCCAGATCTCCCACTGCCGGAGGGAGATGATTGGGACGAGGAGTTGGGTATTGTCTCTTCCCTTTTTTATTTTTATGTTTTATGATTTTTTTTGGTAATACATGTTCTGTCCTGACACATTTTATATGTATGCAGACGTGGGCCCAGAGAGACCAACCGGTATGTCTCCTATCGCGCGGAGGACTCTTCCTGCACCTGATCCTTAGGCAGAGGGTGCAGAGGGGGGGGGAGTTGATCCAGAATCTCGAGGGTATTGCCCGAGGGATCCCAGACTATGCCCGGCTGGCAGATGTACCGATGGCGTACTAGAGACATACGGTGGGAGTGCCTAGTCGCCTCCCTCGACTTCTGAGACGCTTAGTGCGTGCAGTCACTTGTTATCATGAGCACCATGCGGATTAGACTCCTAGGGTTTTTATCATGCATATTTTTTGAGAGACATGTCGTCTCCAGATGTATTAAGATGAACATGTATATTTTTTATTTAATGTGATGCACACTATGCAAACATTCGATATCTATATATATACATATCTATTTCTGGATGGATTTTCCTTTCACATGTGATGATGATTTACATTGCGCAAATGTCTATCTAGAACCAAATTAGCTACTGCATCAGTTAACGCATTCATATGCCTGGGTATATGTTGATATGTAATGTAGTCAAAATTCCTTTCCAGTAAACGAATACGTAGATACAGACGTAAAATGGATGGGTTTCTTATTGAATAGTGTCCGTTCAGTTGCAATACTACAAGTTGCGAGTCTAGATACACAAGCAATTCACGGATATAGAGGTTTACAACCTCGGTTAATATTTCTAACACAGCACTATATTCTGCGATATTATTTGTAGTACGTCCCAGACACACACCTTGTAGGTTGACCAACTCACCAGCAGGATCGTAGATTACCCAGGCCGCCGAAGACAGATTCCTGGTACTGCGGGAGGCACCATCTGCGAAACCAACAAACGGATTGATGGAAATCTGCACAATCAGGAAGACCCGATCAACAGAAATATGTTTACATTACAAACCACACCACACATGCACACAAATGAAAAGCACACACCTATGTACACACACTACACCAAAAATCACTTCAGGAGTAGTATTTTTTGAGGTACAACCCACTTTTGGGCTGCGCCAGTGGAACTCCTTCATAATCTATAAGCTCATAAGCCCCATTTTTCAAAACACGTTTTACTATGTAGGGCCCATGCCACATAGGTTGGAACTTACCGGCCCCAAGCTTGTCATGTGCTTGATCGTATAGGAGGACGAGGTCTCCTTCGATAAAGGAACACAGAGAAACTCATTGATCAAAGTGAGCTTTGACCCGCTTCTTTTGTGCTTCAATGACTAAAGCAGCTAAAAAACGGGTTTCATCTAACCGTTCCAGATAAAAAAGACGCTCTTCCTCAGCAGAAGTATCGGGTAGAAGTTCAACAGCTAATTTCAAAGAAGGAATCTCGCATTCAACTAGAAGAGTTGCTTCCAGACCATACACTAATTGAAATGGTGTGAATCCAGTTGCACTCTTTGAAGACGTCCGGTATGCCCATAGAGCTGAGAACAGTTGGAGGTTCCAATTGGATCTGTGAATACCAACTGTTCGTTGAAGCATAGTGACCAAAACCTTGTTCACTGCTTCAACCTGGCCATTTGCCTGAGGGTAATATGGCGTTGAGCTATCGTGACGTAAGCCCAACTTTGAAGTCAGCTCGGCCATCATATAATCTTGGAAATGAGTACCATGGTCAGTAACGATGCCTTGAGGGACCCAAAAACGTGCAATGATGTGGTTGAAGATGAATTGAGCAGCCGTCTTACCGTCGACAGCAAGTGTAGGCATCGCTTTGGCCCACTTAGTGAAGTAGTCGACAGCGACAATGATATACGCATGCCCCCTGGCCGAATGAGGGTTACACATCATAAAATCCACGCCCCATTTTGCAAAAGGGCCGACGGTAATAACGGGATGCAAAGGGAGAGGCGACGCGCGTATCTTGCGTTGAAACACCTGGCACGCGTGACATTTCCAGACTGCAACGATACAGTCTTTGAATATGGACGGCCAGAAGTAACCTGCTCGCAAAATTTTCTGGGCAGTGGCATATCTGGACATATGTCCACCATAGGCGCCACTGTGGCAGTCATTTAGGACCCTTTCAGCCTCTTCCAAGGTTAGGCACCATCGGAGCACCGAATCTACTCCAACGCGGTATAAGGTATCTCCTACGATGTGGTAGGGTTGAGACTGATGCCGAATCCGTCGTCGGGCATCTTTAGTCAACTCAGACTAAAATGTGGAGGTCTGAAGATACACGATTATGTTGCCGTACCAAGGGTCACGAGTACTGATGAGGAAAAGAGTTTCGTCCGGGATATGATCCTCAGAGAGTGAAGGAGTGGAGTTTGTCGGGAGCGAGCATATAAGATCCGCGAAAACAAGTGATTTGGTTGACTTAGCAGTAGTAAACTCTAAGTCAAACTCCTGTAGGATAACGATCCATTTGGAGTATTTTCCCCCTAGTAATTGTCGAGAAAGAATATATGTCATAGGGTTGCAATCCGAAACCACTGTTATCGTACGCAACAGGATGTAGTGGCGAAAACGCTGCACAGCGTGTACTGCGGCTAACGCCAACTTCTCGACGTGAGCATAACGCGTTTCTGTATCGAGAAGGTTTCGTGATAGATAATAAACAACATGTTCATTACCATCATCATCATCCTGCACCAGAACCATAGCTATGGTGCTAAACGCGGTGGCGAGATACAAAGTGAAATCGCGGTGATAATCAGGAGGACGAAGCAAAGGAGCATTAACAAGTAACGTCTTCAGCTTCTCAAAGGATTGTTGAGCAATTTCGTCCCAATGGAAGGGAACGTTCTGCTTTAATAGGCGCGTGAATCCTTTAGCCACCTCCGCGTAGTTCGGGATGAAGCGTCGAAGGAAGTTTTCTTTTCCTTGCAGACTCTGCAACTGATATAATGAGGAGGGTGATGGGAGATTGATGATAGCCTCGACTTTTAAAGGGTCAAGGCGAATTCCGTCTTTGGAGACTATGAATCCCAAGAGACGACCAGAATCCATGGAAAAGACGCATTTATGAGGATTAAGCCTAATGTTGTAGCGTCTACAGTGAAGGAAAATCTGGCGGAGGTGTTCAGGGTGGTCTTCTCGCTTAGCTGAATGAGCTGTCAAGTCGTCCAGATAAGGCTGGACGATATGGCAAATGTCATGGAAAGCGTAAGACATCGCACGCTGAAAAGTAGCTCCAGCGTTCTTCAAGCCGAACGGGAGCTTTTTATATGCGAAAGTACCCCACGAACAGATGAAAGTAGTCTTGTGTTGATCCTCAGGTGCAATATTGATCTGATTATACCCCGAGAAACCGTCCATTAAGGAATAAATCTCACTTTCGGCACATTCGTCGATGATCTGGTCTATGAACGGAGTGGGATAGTTATCCTTCGGACAGGCGCGATTGATGTCGCGATAATCAACACAGACCCTAATAGTACCCTGCTTTTTATCGACAGGGACAATGTTGGAAACCCATTCTGTGAGGGGGATGGGATAAATAAAGCCCGCGTTCAGAAGTTTTTCAACTTCTGCCTTAATTGCAGCGGCTTTACGAGGATGCATGGGGCGTAAGCGTTGGCACACGGGCTTCGCACCACGGTAAGTTGGAATCTCATGCACTACAATACTGGGATCGATCCCAGGCATTTCCTCGTAAGACCAGGCGAACACATCTCTGAATTCTTTGAAAAGATCAGTATAGACTTGAATCTCATCAGGAGAACAAGTCACTCCCACGTGTATATTCTCAACGATCCCCAGTTTAACGGAGATGTTGATCGGGATGGTTTGAGTGATATTACTCAGGTTTCCCTCCGAAAGAACCTCATGCGTCAAAATGGGCGTTTGGAGAGGAGGAGTAGGAACCTGAGATGCATAATGCTCTAGACAATCTGACATTGCCCCCAAGCAAGGCATGAAAGAGGAACGATGATGTCCATCGCTCCAAGGTAGCTCCTCAAGAGACATTGTTTCAACAATGGCTTCATCGGAAGGAAAAGTCTCTTTGAGAGGATCAGGTGAATCGGCCTGACCAAGCCAGGGGGATTGAGAGTAGACATCTAGAGCCATGCTCAAAGGAGCATGCTGAGGAGGTGGAGGATCAGATGCGGCAACAATTTCACAGTAGCTAATCTCTACTGGAGTCAAGGGCATTGATTCTCCAAACTTAAACACCTGCTCAGGCGTAGGAATGAACCAGGGGTCATCAGACCTATAAATCATGTTAACTTGAGCAGTGTGCGGTGGTGGTGTGGGAAAAATACCCATGAGGACGAGGTCCTTGAAGAGACCAGGTCCTACACTGTCAGGGGGATTTGGGATCTGATCCATGTATGGAACGTTGTTCTCGGAGGTGGAGGTGAAGAAGGACAACTGATCCACCGTGACGATTTTTCCCTCGTGAGGGAATTTAAGAAGTCGAAAAATGGTGGATGGCACGCATGGCATGGCATGATTCTAGCTGCGGCCGAGAAGTATATTGTAGTTGAAACTGGCGTCAACTACTTCTACTTCTACATTGACAATCTTCCCCTGTAAAGTGATCGCTAAACTCTCGAGAACACCCAGGGGTTTGGATTCCCGACCATCAAATGCCTCTAGGGAATTGGGAGAAGATGAGAGGGCTGGAGAGCCGATGGCCTTCCAGCAAGCGGACGACATGACGTAGCTAGAAGCACCTTCGTCCATAACGGCCCTATGGATGTTCAGACCATTGATCTCGACTTGAATAACAAGAGCGATTTGATGTGGAAGTCGGGGGGTGAAATTCTCTAAATCGAAGGTGAGAAGGCTCGAATCGGCGGGATCAATGCCACCGATTGCAGACAATAAAGCCTTCCATTGCGAAGGACAACTTTGAAGAACTTCTAGTGCAGACATAGCGAAAGGTGCCTGTGCCAAATCCTCAACAATGCTATAGTGTTGAGCGGCACGGGCATTCGTATTATAAGAAGATCTTCGTAAAACACCTTTAGAAGGTGGCTTCACAATAGGTTTGAGAGTAGGCTTCTCGATTTCCAACGAACCGGAGACAGGTGGGGGAGGTGGTCCATCTGCAACTGCCTTCCCTGGTGCCTGCCGTGATTCGTTGTAATCCTTCGAATGTGTGGCGACAGAGATAGGTGCAGCACCATTCATCATAAAAACTTGGGACCCAAATGGTGCATATGGTGAAGGTTGTTCAACCATCTGGGTCTGCTGAGACGGGAATGGCTCTTTAAGAACTGCCGGAGTCCCTTTTGAGCCTTTGAGAAGTTGACTAACTTCGGATCGTCGTGGAAAATCCTTAGTATAATGGTCTCCTTCACAAATGAGGCAGGGGTACTTCGATTTACGTTGAGAACCATCCTCAGTACGAGATTTGGATTCTGGCTTTGGGGCGTCGGATTTGGATTTACCTTTGCCCTTCTTTTTCC
Source organism: Pinus albicaulis (assembly GCA_034641835.2). Classification (NCBI taxonomy): domain Eukaryota; kingdom Viridiplantae; phylum Streptophyta; class Pinopsida; order Pinales; family Pinaceae; genus Pinus; species Pinus albicaulis. The sequence goes on from JAXQQM020092068.1 coordinate 9,585, forward strand.
CCTTGGAGGTTTTCTCTGTAGGATTGGCCTGAACGGTGTTAACTTCCACGATTTTTCCAAAATTGGTAGGGGCGGGAGGAGCAGAATTATGGGATGAGTTAGAATTCGGCTTCCCATTCGAAGATTTCTTCGAATTCTGAGACACGGAACCAATGACACCATCTACTGCAGGGGTAGGTGGAGCCTTAGAGGTTCTGGTCTGTGGAGCATCAGGCAAGATATCATAAAGCGTGCCGGACTGAGAATATACAAGATCCAGATATTGGGCACGCGCAATGGCTTGTTCTTCCGTCACACACGCTCCCATCGCAATATCTTGGGCGATTTTGTTCACGAAGGAGGTGGTGAACCAGTGAGTTAGTATCTGATCAGGTATATGAAACTTGATCAGTCTACGACGGCGCCGCCACTCATGAATGTGATCAGAAATGTGAGTGGCTTTGTCCTGCTTCAAAGAAGTCAGGAGGTGCGTCCCGGCTTCATAGCGAACCAGTAACTGAAAGTGCGTCAGAAAAGCCATGGCTAAGGAATTGAAATCTTGGAAGATGCCACGGGATAACTCGATGTACCACTTAGCAGCAGCTCCAGTCAAAGTGCGCTGGAAGAGGCGTAGACGAATTGAATCATCGACCCAAGAATTAGATGAACACCATAGATGATACGTCATCACATGCGCTTGGGGGTCCTCCCCAGCTTTACCCTCAAACTTGGGGCAATCACCTGGTATCTTGGTAGGAACCGGAGGCCAATAAGGATTATGCAAAATTGGATCATTGGTCAATTTTGAAACATCTGGAAACTCCAAGGTGGCCAGGAATGGAAATGGCGGATTGATTGGCATGCCAAGCCCGGGATGAGGACCGGTACCTGTACTCCACGCTGGTTGGGAATATCCTTGCCCCCATGGGTTCTGTCCCGTAGGATTCTGACTGTAGGGGGTGTAGGTGTTATAACCAGACTGATTTGGCTGCTGGTAACCAGTGTGGGGGGGCTTGATAACCAGAGTACGGACCCTGATTATATGTCGGCCAGAATAACGACATTTGGATTTGTTTATTAATGGGTATGCTTAGGGAAATTGAGGATAATCTTTTGGGAACCTCAAGGGTTTGGTTATAATTCGTTGATATTGAGCATGAGGATAATAACTTCCACGAGAAATAGTCATTATTGATAAGTGAATTTCAGGGCTGATAACTAGAGCGCGGTATTGATTTGGGTAACGGCATCGAATCATCAGGCTGGGCATGGTTAATTGAATGAAGCGGGCCATACAGGGACTGCGAAAGGATTGATGAGGCGGGCTACCACAGTGATAGATGACCCAGATACAGGGTGTGTCGGTTGCGCAGGTTATTTGGTTGTAAAGGAGCCCTAGGTTGTACCGGATGGGCCGGTTGGCCTAAAGGCGGAACACCGGGTTGTACCGGATGAGCCGGTTGGCCTGGTGGAGGAATAGAGCTAGGTGACTGCTGGTAACCGGTTTGACCTGGAGCAGAACCATAGGATGGTCCCGACTGATATGCAACGTTAGAAACAATAGGATACTGCGGTTTGCGGGTTGAAAGTGGATTTCACTCCAGCGGGACCATAAACTGGTCCGGTTGGTCTTTCTAATTTGAAATTTTACCTGGGTTAATGGCGTAAGGGTTGTAATATCGTTGCGAAACCGTACGATGACCCTTCAGCGGCCTACGGGATAGCCTTGGATGGGCTACCCCTGTGGGTCATAAGGATAGCCAGGTTGACCCGAAGGTTGGCCTTGGAAAGGTTGCCCTTGCGGGTTATAAGCCTGGTTATGAGGTAAACCTTGAGCATGGAGGTAAGCCTCAGGAGCAGGTAGACGTAAAATGTCCCCGTGCTCGTCATACTTACCTGGAAAGCATACACGGGTGTACCATCCTGTGCATAGTGCGAAAAATAAGAGCGGTTGGGATCTTGGGAGGATGGTCCAACTTCGGGGTTCGGTTGTTGTAGGGACAACCGATACTCCTCCGGAGAAATGTTCTCCGGCACAATAGTTGCTATATAAACGTCTTCAGGAGGCGGCATAGCCCTTGCGGAGGGCGTCGTGACAGCGGGTGCAGATGCGGCCACACAGACAGTGGGTCGAACGGGTACAGAAGTGACGGGTGTCTGAGGAGACACCCCCAGTGAAGAAGCAGCCGACCTCGGAGAAGGAGCTGACACTCCCATAGAGGCTGCGGCGGAAATGATCTGCGGCGGAAATGATCCGACCCAAGGACTGTGCCGGTGGTAATGAGGGGTGACCCGTTGACCTGCTGTTGGTTATTTGTCTCTCGGAAACAATCTTCGTGGGAAGAGCTGATAGTCTTCACCAGGAATTTCCTCACCAAAATCACTCATGGTTGATCCTGCCGTTAAATCACGCAAAAGACGGCGAGGACTAGGAGGAAAAACAACAGCTATAAAAGGCAAACTCGATGTAAGAGAAAGGAAACCAGCTCCTAATCTCAATTCAGACAAAGGGTCAGAAAAGGTCCAATTGAACTCAATTGGTCCCCCAAAGGGTTGCTCAGCAAGAACCAGTCCCCCGTCTGGAAACTCGGAAACAATGGGCTGTTGTGGTTCAGCAGAGGATTGGGAAACCTCTGATGAATCGTCCGTATATGGACTACCAGTAGACGAAACCGGGGGTTCTGCCACTATGGCAGAAACGACAAGAGAAAAATATCAAACACACACACGGGCTGAAAAACAGTCAAGACACACAATCAAATGGTCAACAAGCCAAATCTAACAGGGCGTGTGATCGCGGGTGATTAATTTTTTACCACATTGAAAAATAAGAAACTTCAACGTTTCATGTTTTAAGAGTCAAGAAACGGTTGAAAAGGTGACTCTATCTCTTTCAGATATGACACAAGCATGAAAGGACAAGCGCTTAGTGATCCTTTCAAATTTAGGGAGTCAGATAGGATCAAAATGACTACTCAGGAATACTAGGCAAAGGGTGTACCAAATAACCGTGAACTGCGATATACACCTTGGTTTAATAATGAAAGAGAAATCAACCAAGGACTTTCGTACGTGCGGGCAATCTCCCCGAATGCATGTTGGCGTATCACGGGTATAGAGCGGAAGACTCGACTTCCTATGGATAAAGGATTGAAACCTAATTAGGGTTTCCCCTTATATCTGTGATAGTGCAGGGAGCACAAGTCCGTACTAAACTTGTCTAAAGCCAAGGCGAATAACTGACTACTAAGTTTAAGATGGCGAGAACACGTCTCTAGCCTAGACCTCTAAATGTGTTTCGTTAGATTTCAATGCTGCCTTAGTGTAAATTGAGTAAATTTTAAAGTTTATCTTCAATTACGTTTCAGTTTTCAGGCCCTAACGAATGTGATGTCTCAAAAATCTCCTAAATGCAAAACTACATGCCACAGTATATCATTTCGTTTGATGAAAGCTAGCTACAGAAGAGTTAAGAGCTTTTTACACAAACAAAATGATCGGAGGACAACCAGTGATATCTCTAATGCAGCGCTTTCAAAGTCACTAATTACTAATAACACCGAAAGGATTTTAATTTTCACTAATCAATCAAAAGAAAAAGAGATTTTTTTATATTTTCAATGTTTGAGAGCTAGATGCACTAAAAAAATCGAAAACAAATGAGAAGAAATTTGAGAAATGATAATAAGAGAGCAAAAACAAGCATATTTCACTCAATGGCACAAACAATCAGATCTCAAATCGACCAAAAGTCTCTCAAAACCAAGAAAATTCCCAAAGACACTAATGAGCCGTGTAATCTAGGCCCAAAATGAAGCAAAGCGAAATTCGAATGAAAACGAAATCAGTCACTCGAAAAGCGCAATAAAATGATAGACAATTGTCAAATGAATGCAAGAAAGCAATCCCAAAGTCGACTGAATGAACGAAAACCAAAAACTCCCAAGGGAGGCTTGACTCACAAAAGCACCTAGATGCCCTAGGGCTCGAATGAAAAATCGAAGGAAATAGGCAAACAACCAAAGGATGGAGGTTACAATCAGTCAAACTAGGCTCCAGTGCACTCAAACAATCGAAAAAAACAAGATCAAAATCACAAGTCAGTCCCAGAAGGCAAGAAACACAGCAAACCCTAATAGCTCACAGGATTGGCGCGACTGTGAGCTGCAAGTGAGTGCTGAAGGCAATGGCGCGAACTGCCACTAAGCAACTTTTGCGCCAATGTGTGACATTAACATTTGATAAGCACACCGACCAAGTTTAAAATGGGAAAATTAAAAAACAAGCAATCTCCATACAGACATAAGTGAAGACAAGGCTAAAACAAAGCCAAAAAATGGCAGTCAAAGAATTAATGACAAGCAAGGCCAAGAAATTGATCGGGAAAGAGAAGACAATACTCCAAGTTGTTCAGTCCATAAACTAAACCGGAGATTGACTGAAGCAGCGTTGATCTACTCCGCTAATGCAGAGCAAAAGCGTTTCGAAGGCTATCTGGCCGTACTTCAGGCTCCGTCTATAGCTTACAAATCAAACAACAAGTTGATTCCCCAGTGGAGTCGCCAAATTGTTGGAGAGGTAAATCCCCTCTGCAGACAGAGGCGATCCCTACTAGCCCAGATCGGGTCTAGCAACAATCAAACACGCTGCAGTGCAGGTTCCTAATTGTAAATAAACTGACTTGCGATGAAGGCTTACCTGGAATCCAACACTGTCATTTGTAAAAGAGGTGGTGCTCCCGTTCCTTTACCCTGGCAGATCACAATCCTCACGATCTTCGTGATCGGACACCTACACATGCAAGAAACAACACAAACGCAAGCATAAAATCCAGTATATACAACTATATGTCAATCGAAGAGGACATAACTCATGAACATAATCAAGAACAAGAGTGGAACCATAACCAATATTTGCTTATCATTAATGAGTCAAAAAGAAGAATACAACCATAGCTTCGACGCAGCACTCTCCTTTGGCGGGTCGTCGGAAAAACATGTCTCGATAAAGCCTATAAAGGATGGGACAAGCCTCTCTCTCCGGATACTTGACAATAGTCTCCTTGCTTGGATTTGGCCTTGAGGGAATCCAGAAGGCTCTTGCAGCATAAGGATGTGAAAGCTCTTGGGAACTAGCTTGCAAAGGAGATGGGCAAGCTTTTATAGATGGAGGAAGGGGAGTTGGGATCCCTATAATTATGGAATTGGCCCTATCATCAAGGAAGCTTCCATGAGAGGTGGAAAACCACTTCCTCTCTATGGAAATCCGTAGCCAAACCTCCCAACTCAAAATAGATAGCAGTCCGGGAATTTGTTAGGACGAAACTTCCGACATTTATTTTTAAAAAACACCTCTTAATATGGTTGGCGCGGGTGCGGCTCTATGACAGAGCGCCAATTGGCGCGCCTATTTGGAGGATTTGCGGTAGGCTTGTGGAACCCGCGCCAATGGAAAAAGAGATCTTTTAGGGTTTTTGGCGGAGATGTCTTGGGGAAATGAAATCTCATCTTTAGGATCACGATAGAAAGTATTCTCAAAGTCTTGTCTCCAGCTGATCGTCCACGGAATGAGCCCTCAAATGTGCGGGATGGGGATTGCAGGGACGGTGACAAATTGCTGTGTAACAATCAGATACAACATCAGCCATTGATTCTTCAACGACACAGGTACACCACATAGATGATGCAGGGTAGATAGTAAAGGCTATGGAGGAAATTTCACTAAAAACCAATGAGATTAATAGTTTGAAAAAGATGATTTAGAATCTGGAAGCCTCCAACAAAACAACGTTAATCAATGCCAAAAATCATGAGCAAAGGGCCAAAAGACTTGAAGAGAAAATCAAAAGCCTACAACAAGACTTGAATTTCACTGAACAAATTTCTTACATAAGAAATTACCTTTGGAAAAATATAATTTATGCCATTAATATCCAATGGCCTTCAATTCAAATTATCTATGAAGAGAGAGACTTACTTCTAGCAGCCCAAGTGGAAATCCAAAAGGCAAAATAAGAGTTAGCAAATAAACTAGCACAAGCTTTGAAGTTCATCACTTTCTTGAATAGTAAAAACAGAGCAGAGTTAGAATAATTACAGGTACAGGATAGAACAGAGACCAGATCAAGAAGGTTTTGACAAAGAGAAATTTGATGAATAATTTAGAGGAAAAGTGTGATGCAATGAATATTTCTATAACCAAGTTTTTAGCAAAATACACTATGCTGAGACAATATGGTCTTCTAGATATTCATGTCTTTAATGAAAAACTAATGGCCCAAAAAGATTATGACAAGAATATAAGGGATTTTGCAAAAGAAAAAATCAAAAAGTCACTACCATAGGGATCTCCCATAGGAAAGGTCATTCTTCAATATATTGAAGACTTGTTTTTTCTTCAAAATGAGATCAAGCATCTTTCTGTCTTGAAGCCTAATTTTGCCAAGTACACAGATGCTGATGAAAACTTTAGAAAGCTCAAAAATGTGACAATACCAAATGCAGAGCAATGCTAGGCATTTACAAATTTAAGTAGCATTGAAAAGGAAAAACAGTGAAGAGAACTACATGAGAAACAATCTAGCAAAAGTGAAACCAAAAAGACAGTCAGCTGATTTTTTCTGAATAAAGGCTTCTTTTTACAATAGTAAAGAGTGAAAATATCAGTCAAAGTGTATCAGGGTTAAAAGAATAGCATTAAAGTGTATCATAAGAAAGAGTATCAGTGAAGGTAGCTCAAACAAAGATATTTCCTAAGTAGCCAACAACCAGGACAACTTGCCAATAAAAGCTTCTTGATTAGATAGAGTTGTTCTATATATTTTGGATAAGAGGACAGCTTGCTAATTTTTTAAGGAGCTGTCCCTCTTATTTTGTAAAGATATTTTGTATTTCCTAAAGATATTCCTACATCTCTATAGGATATTTGTAAACAATATTTTGTATAAATAATTCTACATTTAGAAGTATTAAGGGTGGAATAAAATTGCTAAGATTACTATATACTTTTGCTGATACATTGGAGACTCTCATGTGTTGAATTCAAAGTAGCAGACTGGACAAAGCTAAAGTGGAATCATAATTCAGGATTCTTGCGATAAGTTTAAGAGTGAAGTACATCTCTTCTTGTCATTGTTTCTTTTCTGAGTTTCATGAAATTCATTATGTGTTTGATCTATGTTAATGTGTAACTAGGAATATTACTACAATACTAGCCTTTTGCTCCCTATTTTTAACTAGGTTACCATTTAAATGTTTTCTGTTGATTTCCGGTGTTAAGAATTCTTAATTGTTCCTACTCCTGTTTAACCTCTGCCACCTTCTTCCATTTTTTGGATCAAATGATTCTTCACTGCCCTTTATCCTGATCATACCGTTTCATCAAAAACCTTTCGTCAAATCTTTGAGGGCTATCTACCTTGCCCTGAATACATTTGTACCCCTTTGGCCTTGCCTTCTAGTACTGCTATCTAGACTTAGACTGCATATCCCAATGGACAAGTAGATTTCTCCTTAGTTTAATTCTAAGTGATTTTTACCCACCAAAATCTTAAAACAAAACCAATTGTACTATCATAACTAGCCTAAAAACATTAAAAAGGAAGAAGAAGATAAATCTTAAAGAGAGAGCCCTCTCTGAATTCTAGGAAGGCTAGATCCTAGGATTTGAAGTAGGTTTGTGGTTACCCCTAGTGTTCTTTGACTAAAAACTCAAATCCCACAACTTAAGAAATTACTAGGGTGATAACAGAATCAACGAAAATAAGTAAGAAATTCAAAAATACATTATGGAAGAAACAAAAGAATTACAAAACACTCTATTGAAATATATTGTTAATAAGGATGTGGAGATCCAAATAAATCATGACTATAAGGATAAACATGATGTTAAGAATAAATATCATAAATGGAGTATTCTATCACAGTTGGAGAGAATCGTAGAACCATAATCATGAATTTTCAATCCAAGATGCACATCATCAGGTCTTCAAGTTAGAACCAAGGAGGTGTTATATTCAAAAAAATGATATGAGGAAGTTTGGTGGTAATGATCATGCAATATGGATATTTCAGATAGATAAAAAGACCATGCTCCCTATACTAAACCAACAAATTTGACTCCTTAGAAAATAAATGGAAGAAGAAAACATGGACTCTATTTCGACTTTGGTATCAAATACAGTAAGTGGCATAATTGCAATGAGAATAAATTATTCTACATAGAGTCTAAATATGAAGAAGATCAAGAATTGGAACAATCACAAGATTTAGAGCTAGAACATACTACTCGACGAATATCCTGGCATGTATTGGCTAGCATCAATACTACACAAACCCTCAATATAGAAGGATATATCCATGGGGGCTTCACTCAATGAACCTTTGACATATCATGTTTATCCGTGCGGACACTAAACAATTCCCTTAATTTGAATACATAATGGATAATGGCTCTAATAATCACAATATTTAACCTCTACCAATACAAGTCGAGTACAGCTTTCGAATGGAAAAAAACCCTTAATTTCACTAGATATTGTATGTATTCAATTCTCATTAACTGTTTTTATACCCATTTATATTTTTCAGTAACTTTGAGCTCCATTTTTAATACCTACCAATATAAAAACCATTTACCCCCAATTATATTCTCAATATATTATGTTATTTTTTTTCAATACATATCCCTTAATATGAACACACATGATACGGTATAGCTCCCCTAGTGAAGCTAGTGTAGATATATCAAAAAGAAAAATGTAACAATGTTTATTTTTTCAAGTGGTACCCATAACTTTATTAGTATGAAATTATAAAAAATTCTCAGTTGTTTCACATATTTAGTGCCATAGTTTCAAGTAATGATGGTAGATGGAAGCATCATAAATTTTTCAAGGTAGTGTCATAGAATTGTTTGCTCAATATGGGGGATTATTTGTTGGACAATCTCGTGATTCCAATACAAATAAATGATGTTGATGTTGTATTATGGGTCTGATGGTTATAATCATTGTTAACAATGACATTTAATTATCAAAACTCTTCAGAAGATTTACCTGAAAAGGAAATAAAATGGAATTGATCTTAGAGACATCCAACTGAAATCATGTAAAATGATAAGCTCTAATGGAATGAAAAATTTACTCAAAATGGGGCACCTTGGTGTAATGGCACAATTATATTCCTTAAATGCTCAAATGTCAATATAACCTATGTCAAGGGATCTCCATAAAGCTATCAATAATCATCCCAAATTATTTTGATTGATACCCAAGGGTTTTCCACCTAATGAAGATCACGATCATGCTATCATTTTGTAGCTAAGAACTTTAGTAGAGATTAATGAAGAAGGTAAAAACACACCATAATTAGGAAAATCCTTGGAACACTGATTAATTAGTTGAGGAACTCAATAATTATAGAATATATCATTGAATTGAATAACCTAGTAGAAGAGTTGCCATCGAAATTAATCAATTTTTAAGGATAATAGTCCTTTGAAGTGGAGGGATTTGTTAAGATATATATAAGCCCCATGTAAACCCTAAAACCCCTTATTAATCCCTATATACTTAGTAATTTCATTTATATTTTTATATTTTAATGTAGGTTGGAACCTCTCATGGTCCCATTTTATTATAATTGTACCACTTGCCTCCTATATATGCACTAAGGAGACCTAGTCTTAGAATAATATAATATTCTCTTTTACAATCATTGCGAAAAGAAGTTCCCCCTTGAAGAGGACTATAATTATTGATTTCCTATCATTTTGAAGTTGTAGGTTTTATAACACACACTTAAAATTATTATATTGGAATATGTTACTTTATGAGCATATTCAAATACACATCTTCAAAATACTAAGAATTAAGAAATAAATAAAATTTTCAATGAAGGAATTAAACAACTCTCTCATACTAAAAAGTAAAAAAACTTAATAAATTGAAATATTTTTACTATTAATTACCTTCTCTCTATATAAATTTGATGTAAAATTATGTTATTTAAGGTGTACACTGAAGTGATTACACATATAGCTTATACTAAAAGATAGAAAACACTCATGGTAGAAATTAGAATTTTTTTACTATTGATTACATTATCTATCTTGATTTATGAATTTGACGTAACATTATGTTATTCAAGGTGGACATTAAAGAAATTTATTTATAATAGACATTGATTTTTTTTTGTTATTATTATTATGTTTAATGCAGGTATTAGTTTTAATGTAACTCCTGTTTTAGATTGGGAAACTTGAAGATCCCTCGAGATTAAAATTGACCTAAGTTTTATGTGTGTGTGTGTGTGTCAATTTGATGCAAAGGATGGAATACTTTACACATGTCCTTAATCATAATTAACACAATAATAAAATGTTTTAACCATAATATTTTTATTTATTTTCATTTTATTTATATAATGTATATTATCTCTTTCTAGACAATTAATATATTGAACAAATTACACATCACCCTCATAGTACAAGATAAAAAGTAAATATAGATGAAATTAGATTTTTGTATTTTCAAATACTTTATTTCTCTGTAGAAAATTGATGTAAAATTATGGGGGAAATTGAAATATTTTATTTATGATAGATATTTTTTTGTTATTATTATTTTTTAATTTGTTAACGTAAGTATTATTTTATTACTTTTAAATGTAACTTTATGTGATAAAATCTCCTCTAATGTAGACTATTAAACAACTGTGGCCGTAATTTTTTTTTAACATAAATTTGGATGAAAATGTCAAAGTTGTCACTCAAGCAATAACAAACATAAATAATTTTAAAACGTCTCAAATAATTAGTATGGAAATTATATAAATTGATATTCCTCTAAATGGAACTTTATGTAATAACATCTCCTCCAAAGTGGATTGATTGTTAAATATCTGTGGATGTAATTTTTTTTTAAACATAAATTTGGATGAAAATGTCAAAGTTGTCACTCAAGGAATAACAAAAAAAAAAATTATTAAAATGTCTCAAATAATTAGTATGGAAATTATATTAATTGGTTGTATCTAAAAGAATCTATAATTAGGTTGGTTTTATATATATATATATATATATATATATATATATATATAAACATTTGTTATGTCACTTGCAAAAATTAAATATGGATGAAGAAAATTTCATTCCTTCCTCCCAACTAGACTCCAATTAATGGCTAATTAATTCCATGAAAATATTTTCAATAAAAAATTGATTTATTTATATTTATAAATTCATTCATAATTTAAACAGTTTTTCTTAAATCATATAATTATTTAATTAAGTATATATATTGGGTTCAACAATTATGTTTTCAAACATTTTCTCGCTATCGAAAATATAGCTAGCATATTTTGGGTTGATATCTTATAAGGAAATTGGACCAAGAGCCTTTGACAACCACTTTCATACACTAAGTTTGTGGAACAACTTTTCTTATCGCGATCAAAATTCATGTTAATAAATTTTATCTCATTGACATGAGAAATTCTTATAGGTATATCATTTTTCTAATCTATTACATACTAAGATTATCAACATTCCACTCTCTGTGACAGTCAGGATAAAAACCATGTGATTCTAGAAGTTTACCCATTCTAGTAAGATCAGGGGCTAAATATCTAGTATGTTGAATTTCAAGAGGCTCATAGACTGGGAAAACTTAGCTTCTGACTCTTTATCCGATTCTTTATCTAATTCTTTGAATAGGGAAGCAAGTGAAACTTTTTCTACAGAATCCTTCTGTGAAGACTGCCCAACTTCCTTAGGAAACAAATGAGGAAATTTATCAGTAGAACTGGTAGGCTTTTGAGTATGAACATTCCTTTTGTGTAGGAAAGAAGTTGGAACTGGCTTATCATGCTTTGAATGATTAAGCTTATCAAACTTATTAGACAAATCAATAATGAGTCCTTGGGTAGAGTGTGCTTCCTGTACAATTTTACACTCTACTTCTTCTATCTTACATAAAGACTCCTTAGCATATGACTTCAAAAAAGAAGAAGAATACTGAATATCATTCAAAGCATTATTCACATCATTTACAAAGACTTGTATTTTTTCAAACTGTTCCTTAACAATGGTAGTCTTGGAAACATTAATTTCAAGCCATTTAATGGCAGTATTTTATCAATTTATTTTCTCACTAGCTTTCTTTATTTTTCCATCAATACCAAGAGCATTATCATCCTTAAACACTAGGGAATGGCTTTTGCAGTGTTATGAGCTTCTCCTAGGATGATTCCTTTGTAAGGAGGGAAGGTAGTAGTAGTATCAATCTTACTACCATCTAGAGCTCACCAGGAATGCTAGATAGAAGTAGATGCTGAAGTATCAGCCATAAAAAAAAATTCAGATTGTTTATTCCTCTTCCATGAATAGAAATATATCCACATGTTTGTTCTATTCACATATCCTTTCCATTCTTCTAAAAACCTGATTTTTTCTTCACTTGAATGTGTGAGGCCAAAGGATTCAGCCTCAGGATGGGTGTAGATGTCCCAATTTAACATTTCTTTCATCCACTAGGTTGGTACTTTATGATTTTTTCATCCATCCATAATAGTAAATAACATATGCATCTCCATGACTGATGGTTTCTTACAGTTGGCTAGAAGATCCTTGAATCTAGACTCAAGAATTAAACTATTCATTTGTTCCAGATAGCCGAGTCCATATTTGGGCATATTCGGTGGTCTTATCTTACTGAACACTTTAGTCAACCTTGGATCTTCATTTTCTAAAGAAGGTAATTCATGCGTCATCAACACATGGTCTGACTCATGAGGGAAAGGAATTTCAGAACAGTTTGGGTTTGGACACGGGTTGATAGAAGTAGAAGCTGGGGCTTCACCCGTTCTAGGATGATGATTTTCATGGATAACTAAGTCAGCTAGACTACAGAGGTTAACAATATTCTTGCATTCTGGGAAACTAACCTCAACTGAGTTGAAATTTAAATTCTGGGCAAATTCAAAATAAAGAAATATGTTTACAAGAATTCAAAACTGAACTTGAACATGTAGTATCTAGAAAATGGGGATCTTTGTACAGGGAAGATTTCTGAAAATCTTCTTCAATCCTATGTCTGTCAATGGTTGACCTTCGAGGAAAGGACATAACTGCATAGGATTGATCTTCTCGAATATTTGCAGAAGTGATACTTTTTGTAGAGATGGGTTTTGGATTTGGGATGACCTACTGTTATGGGAAGTTCAGAGCTTCCCATTTGATGGCTTGATGTTCTACTTTCTAATTTTTTGAATCACTTAGAATGACCACGTTTGTTTTTTAGTCTTGATTGGGTGTATGGAGGACAACTGGAAAAAGGGTGTTTGTATGTCTAAAACAACCTCTGGTCTGAATGAATATATTGTTTCTTTTCTTCAACATGTCAAATCCTGAAGTCTGGAATTTAAATTGTAGAATCTTGTCGATTTTTTCATCAAATACATAAACTGAAAAGTTTGGATAACAATCAAACCAAATCGGACCATTTGATAATGGGGCCACAATTCCTCCAATGATAGAATCAGTGTATTTGTTGTGAGTTAAATACCTCACATTGGATAGGACATAGGTATCTAGCCCTTGGTTCGTTAAAGCACTGATCCCTACACTGATGTATCCCAAATGCAAATATTGTATCTTTAATTTCTTTGCTTCTGCCTAAAGCTGCTTTGGGTCAAGAAGGGGAATAGACTAAACACAGTCTAAATTTTATTGGATAGAACTAATAGACTCTTTTATTGATATTCTAGTGGCAGCTACTAGATGGAAAGCTGACACATCTGCATAGACTTCTGAAGCAGATATGCTTGGGGTTTTCCATCTTGCATATGGCTCAATTTCTTCATATACTAACTCTGAATAATTTAAAGTTCTACTAGATGCAGTGGAAAACATATCCCGAAGGGGATTTTCTTTAGATTTTTTTTTTTCATATAATTCTCGAAAAGAAATAGATTGTCTGAAAGAGTCCATTCTTCAAATAAAGATTATTTGATCTTGAGTACTAAACTTCCATGAACCAGACACCTTTCTGGCTCTGATACCAATTTTACACAGGGGCTTCACAAATCGAAGCTTGCAACAGCAACAACAAGCTGACTGGCCTTGTTGAGTCTCTTCTCTATCTTTTTCTCTCTTACAATCATTTACACCAACCCATACACAAACCTACTTTTCACCATCATGCTCTAGCAGCCTTCACACGACTTCCCTTGCCTTCAATGGCCTTGGTGTCCCTAGGAGTTTTCGCGAACCTCTGCTGAACCTCAATTGAATATACGAGAGACATATACTACCTCAACAGAAAATATAATAGCTCACAGTTTTCAGTACTCAAGAATTCAGAAAAACTTTCTCTTTATATTATCAAAATTTTTATTACATAAATCTCATGGACTCAGATTTTTCTTTCCTAAGATTGAATGTACAAGCATTTACCAGTGATTACTTCTCAATAAATGAGATAGTGTTCTGATGCTTTTTGGCTGTATACAGACTCAGTCTAAGAATATATAACACACACATAAACTAGACAATAGATCTGGCCACTTTAGGTTCTCACCAATTTTGAGCACACTAATGCACATGATTCTCATATCAACTCACAGACTTGGGTCACAAGCTTTGTGATGCAAGAAGATCAAGCTTAAATCTTGAAGATGCAGAGCAGGAAGATTGCAGACTCCTTGAGCTCTGTTAATTTTGTTTCAGCCTTTTTGAGCTCCTACATGGCCTGTACCATAGTGGATACCCTAGGATTTGAAATGTAGGTCATATAAATTCTTTTAAACTTTCCATATGAGGTTGGTACAATGATGAAGTAACTGGATCTATTATTTTTTAATCTTACTGAGCCATGTGGTTTAACAGCTGCTAGGAAGACATTTCCTAAAATACAGTCTACAGGAATGTCTTCTACTGCAAATTTCAATTCGATATAGTGGGTGTCAAAACAGACATTAGCTTTAGGGAACTCATATTGTACGGTATTTTATCCTAACCCTATGATTTTTCTAGAGGCTAAAACCCATTATTTTGTAGGTATGGTCTTTTTATTAAAAATGTTAACATCTGCACCAGAATCTAGAAGTGTTGTAAGAGAAAACATTTCTCCTTTAATACAAATTTTTACCTAGATATGATATTGTTGATATTCTCTTACCAAAACACGCATCTCCCTGAAACCTAATGTAGGATCTTGCTTTCCTTCAAGGATTTCAACTTTAGATTCTGTGAATGGTGCAATGTGCAGAGTGTAGTTGGTGAAGTTTCCAGAAATAGGTTGTTCCATTTCCTGTTTCCCCTTTTCTAGTGCTGTAACTTGGGATTTCAGAATAGAAATTTTAGATTTAAGCATATGCATTTCTCTACTCACCTCCCCCAAAGTGAGTGAACGAAATTTTTTCTACACCTGATCCCTTTGATAGGCCTTTGTGTTGTGCTTGAAAGAAGCTTCTATGAAGACCGGCTTCTTGCTAGCACTTCTGCTGGTAGATGAGACTTGTGACATGAATGTCTCAAGTAATTTATTCTTCAAATCTCCTTCTTCCATAGTGAGAATTTGTGAAAATATTTTTAGCTCATCATCATCTGTCTAGGCCATCAGAACTTTTAGCTTTGAATTAAACTGTTCCTCAATAGCAAAGTCAGATGAAGAGTTAGATTCATCATCAGAAGAATTATTACAGTTACAATTTTCAGAATCTGAACAGAAACATTGTAAATGAGCTTGTAATTCTTCAATTGAAGAGTTGGAAGAGGAAGATTCACTGCATGAATCATTGGAATAATCAACAACCTGTTTTTGTTGAATTACCAAACTTGGGCAGTTTTCGGTCTGGTGGTGTGGAGATCCACACTTTCTACATTTGTCTTCAAATTTCACCACTATCTTGCCTTTATTGAGAGGCTGAGACTTTTTGCCTCTATTTTTCTTTGATTCATCACCATCAGGGCATCTATTTGCAGTGTGGCCAGGCTTGCCACAGAACCAGCATGTTATCTGATTCGTCTTTTCATTCTTATGGCTTTTAAGATGCATATCTGATGGCTTGTAATAGTGTGTCTTAGGGACATGCTTATAGTATCCCTTTTTCTGAGAGGGCCTGGAGGAGATTCTTCTCCTATTTTTTGTGTTGATGAACTTTTCTTGTTTATGAGCCTTTTTGGCCTTTCTTTTTAATTTTCTTCTTTTGACAAGGGGATCATCAATAGTAATTCCATATTTTCTACAAATAGACTTACTCTCTAGCAATATGGAGAGATTTTCCAAAGATTTATTCATCTTCGAGCTAGTACAAAGTGTAACTAAAGCTTTTGTAATAACGAAATAAATTTCACCCCAAGTGTATGTTTCAATAGGCAATTGAAAGAATTCTTGCAACTTGATAAAATCAACAAATAAATGTGGTTGATAAATAAGTATATCCAATTATTAATCAATAATAATATTTAAAAAATAATAATATATAGTAATAATAATAAAAACATAAAAACTTAATAAACTAATATAAATTAATGAATAATAATTTAAAATAATTTTATAAATAAATAATAAAAAATATTGTAAAAAAAATTAATAATAGAAAACAACAATAAAATAATAAAATAAACACAATTAAAAATAATATAAAATATTAATATAAATTTAAAATGAAAATAAAATAATAATGATTTAAATATAATAAAATAAATCATAATTATATTTAAAAAATTTCAAGAGTAAACTATTAATAAAAATTAATAACCTAAATACATAATATTAATAATCATAAAGTAATTATATAAATAGAAATAAATTAATAATGTAAATTGAAAATTTTAATTGAATAATAATTTTTAAAATATTCCTAGAAATATTAATTTAATAATAATTATTGAAGTAATACCTCGATTTGAAATGTCGACCATTGTTTTATATAAGAAATAATCACAAAAACTTAAAAACCATTAATAATAATTGCTAAAAATAAAAATCTAAATAAAAATTAATTAAAAAATGAATTAAAATATTATTAATAATGATTTTCTTTATCAATAATAAAATAAAAATACATTAATAATAATAAATGATTATTATTATTAATAATTAATAATAAGATTAATTATTAGAATCCATAATTATATTATATTAATGATAAAAAACAATGTCAAATGTTGCTATTTGAAAATGTAAATTAATAAAAAATAATATTATTATCATTAACCATTCATATTATTAGTAAGAATACTATTTGTTAATATGAAAAATATTATTATTGAGAATATTATTAATATAATATAAAAATATTAATATTATATTTTCAATACTTGATTAATATAACAATATTTATCAACCCACAAATAAATTAAGGGAAAAAAGTATAAATATAAAATTAAAATTTTAATATGATTATCGAAAAAATAATCTTACAAAAATTGAAACTATATAAATATAAATATAAATATAGATATTCTAGTTTAGGTATAATTATAGGAAAAAATAAATGCGTAGAAGAGAATCATTTTTTTTGCATGATTAACAACCATTTTGAATTGCCAACAATCGTTGATGATGGTCAACAAAGGACTATTCTAATAATCTCTGTTGAAGTTTGACAAAAAAATGATAACAAATTTTAAACATTATAGGACCAATGAAAATAACATGGTACTTACTAACATTGAAATAGATAAAAAATATATATTTTGTGAGATACATTTTAGTTCTAGCAATAACAATGTATTCCACAACAAAACCCAACTTTCAACACTCAACGGGAACACAATTATTTCATACCAACCTCTTCCAAAACACACCCAAAGCGATGGAAAAAGAAACACGAATTCAAATCAACAGGATAATGATAATGATAGTTCACACTATCAAGACATTCACTTCTTCTTTTCCTCCCTGATTCTCTTCGATACAAATGATATAAAGTTTCAACATTTGATTTCAGTCCATTCAAAATACGAGTATGTTCATTGACAAAATCTAGATGGAAGCCATGTCTTATATCAAACCTTGTGTGAATAAAGGTAATAAAACTAATGGTTTTGGCAATAGAATTAATCGTTGAAATGTAATACAAACCAACATTGTTCTCCATATATGTGAATCATTAAAAAAAAAATACAATTGAAATCACTACATTCAAACAAAACAAATAAACACAAAAAAGTGTTGAAATATGGTTTCGGTTCTTTCATATCAAATATATATATATATATATATATATATATATATATATATATATATATATAAATCTATCAAATATAAATTTAAAAGGATTCAAAATAATGAGGGAAAAAGGTAGAAAAAAGTACAATTCAACTAATCAAACAACGAAATCCCCACAAAAAAAATTATTAGCACCGGAAATTTCTCCCTAACAGTTAATTTAGTTACTTTGCTAATGAACAAATCTATTGAAGTGAACAATAAGCAGATCAAAGAAATCATCAAGGTGAATACAAATAATTGCAAAAAATAACAACTAGAGAGAGGTAATATTCTTTTTCTTAAGTACATGCTAAAACATTTAGCTCAAATCATGACAAGCACCCTTGAACTAATATCGACTTCAATTGCTCATGTTTATTTCTAAGTGTAACATATGCACTGTCTTGCAATTTGACACAACGTTGAAAAGAAAATGGTGGTGAAATGTGTAATCCATATATCAAATTCACTCTTGATATAGTTGTAAATATCAAACCGTGCCTCTCGCTATCTCCAATATCTACAGTGGCTCATTGAAAATTCATCCCCTATTTTTTGTGAATACTAAATGCCCACACCACTTTCAATGGAATATGTTTAAGATTTACCGTAACAAAGGGGCAATGGGCACAACATTGGAGCAATTTTTGTTAAAAGGAACACCACATTACTTTTCAAAAGTTTCTTTAGCGAATTGTGGAAACTGTGATGACTTCAAACCAGGTGCATAGAAAATATCTTCAATATATCCAAGCACACCATTAACCAACCCAAAATAAACCCACAAATTACACGTTAACATAAAACTCTCTCCACGACATAGAAGCACCAAACACTCCAAGAAATCATCGTCGTTATCACGAAATTATGTTCTTTTAGTGTGGTTTGAAACACGCCTTGCAATAGGAAAATTTAATTATTTAAGCATATTTTAGTTGTGCAAACTAATGAGTTTATTCGTTGCGAACAAGTGAATAGAAGAATCGAATAAAATATTTTCTTTTCAATCCAAGAAGCTATCAACACGCATCATAAGAAGATCGTAGTAAGGAACAAAAGGCTCTGCAATTCTAATATTGGTTAAAATATTGTGAAAAGATGCATATCTTGGATTTTCTCCTTGATGGCTATATATTTGGTCCAAATTCATAACAATGTTGAGGCTTTGCCATAAATTTTTCCTAGTTGTTCTAGCTACATACAAGGACTTATCCTTGACAAGATGAAGTTTACCAAGGTCTCCAAGAATAATGATAGACTTATCTCCAAAAGGGAAATCTCTACATTTTGGAAAGGATTCTCGAAAATAAGAATCTATCTTCATGAAAATCCTTAAACCTATAAATATCATCTCATCAATCAATATATAGTGAATATCACTTATTTATTCTTGAAATACTGCTAAAGCCTGATTGGACATGGTTTCATATATTTTATAGGAATTTTCAACATTGAATGTATTTTTTTCCATGAATGTTAAAATCATTTATACTTGTTGGAGCAAGAAATAACAATGGACTTTTATTAGTTGTTGTTGAAGTTGAAAGAGCATGAGAAATACAATGAATGAGTGAATATTTCCCAATTCCAGCAGTACCCTGTATAGTCATTTTCAAATCACCTTCATTCCCACCATTAACAAAGTTCTGAAAAACACTCTAAAAAATGGGTAGGAATTTGTATGATAGACACGAAGGCGACAAAAATGTCTCTACAACCAGCCTCCCATTGGAAACACTTGAAGGCTATGCATATTTTAGAAAAAATATCCCTTTTTCCAAAATATCATTTGCAACCATTCATACCCGCCAATCGTAATGAATATCAAAGTCCCTACTACCAATATTGTTAAGGTTTGAAATGCTTACATTGCTTGGAGGAACTATCTAGGAAAAAAACTTTCCACTCTTCCAAGTATCGAGCAAGATTTTCTTCATGTACAATGGGCTCAACATCTTTTTCATTGATTCCATCTGACAAAGGGCATCGATCAAAATGCCAAGGATTATAGCTCAAATTCCTTTAATTTTGAATGATACTTTAGGCTGAAACCCCTATGTGAGAAGAAATTTCATGGAATGGATTTTACAAAAGCAACTCACTCCAACAAAAGGTTTCAAACTCTTCTGAGCTAGGACTAGCAACAAAATCAAATTGTGGCAAAAACCAAACAATACGAGGTTTATCTCATGACCTCCATCGCTTTTTCGTAATGTTCAAATCAAAACTCCATGATCTTGTTGTTTCCATTAAGAAAAAATATTCCAAAAAAATAGGTCGGGTTTGATATACCTAAATGAAATTGTTTTTGCATGAAACCTCATCAAAATGTAGCAATAAATTTTGGTACCCTTTTTTTTCAAAGTTCAACGAAAAGAATTTGCAACTACAAACAACAAGAGGGAGTTATAACAATAAATGGCACGTTTCTTGAGCTCCAATGTCACATTCTCCAATAGTTTCAGCAACAAAACTTCTATACAAAGAAATATTTGGGTAATAATCACGTATGAAAAAACATTCTTGACGTGTTTCAAACCAACCAGTGTGGTTCATCTTTAGGATAAGATGAGAGATCAGATCATGGTATCAAAAGCAAATAGATGAAGAGAAGATTTAACTAGACCTTCTAATATAACAACTAGTTTGACTTTAAAAGGAGAAACATAATAATTTTAAGTATTTTAATTTGTATTATAATTTTATTTTATTTAATTTCAATTTATTATATATTTTATTTTTTATGTTTATTTAATTTCAATTTTAATTTGTATTATAATTTTATTTTATTTAATTTCAATTTATTATATATTTTATATTAAAATTAATTAAACAAACATTCTAATTCGAGAATGGTACTTATTCAATGGTCATAGTCAATAGTCATGTGATTATTATCAAAAGAGTTTTGAAAAATTACTATGGATCACATAAGCTTAAATTCAAATTTTATCTTTGTTTTAAATTTTTTTAATAAATATATTAGATTTATCTTTTTAAATAATGTTAATTTTTCTTACTAATTAATTAAAACAATATTACTATAAGGATTAATATTTAAATTCATTATGCAGAATGAATGAGGGATGAGTGCTTTAATAAAACATCACCTAGGAGTATAGGGCATGGATCTAACAACTACTAATACTCAACCATGGTTTCTATTAAGATTAACCAGTATTTTTTCAATCTGTATAACTTCCCTTACCTTACGGTGATGGCAATGGTCAATCCTGGTAATGACCTTCGCCTCTTCTATGTAGATGTGATGGTTTGTCTTTTTTGCATGTTCCACTAAAGTAGAGGAGCGATACCTTCTATGTTTTATGTCAGCTGCATGTTCACAAATCCTTTAATTTATCGATCGATCAATTTCACCAATGTATGGAGTCCCACGGGAGCAAGGAATGATGTAAACACCTTTTCCATCTCTGTGGTTCACAATGTCCTTAACAGAACTTAGAAAGCTCTAAATAGTGTTAAGGGGCTTGAAAGTCAAAGAAACCTTATGATTTTTTAAGATTCTAGCGATCTCATCCATGGTCCCTTGAATGAACGAAAGGTGGACTTCGGAAACCAATGATTATGATATTGCTGATTCTTAGGACTTTTTTCTGGTTTTTGAAAAGCTTTAAGGCCGTGAAACCTTCCATAAAACATTTATGAAAAAGTAAAATATCAAACACTTCTTAATAAAAATAATAATAAGGAGATCTGTAATTCATTTAGTTCTTAATATTAAATTAAAATATGTCATTTAAAAATATTTATAATAATAAAAAATTTCAATGTGAGTTACCAATAAAATATTGAAATATGTAGCATTATTAGGTAATATTGACATATTCTTACAAATATGTTAATAAAAAAACCATTTTAATGCGGATAATGTATTCCATAAATAAAATGTCTTAGGACACATGTTATGTAAAATATTTTAATGTCAACTATGTATATATTATATATTGTTTAAAAACAATTATGTATATATCATATAAAGCAATTAAAAAAAAAATTTTATGGTTAAAATGTTTTATGTATTCTCACTTCTTTATATTTTGCTTAAATTTTATTTATATTTATTTGTCAAATTTCCCTTAATCCATAAAAGAATTTTTTTGTACTTACAAGTTTAATATATGTACTTTATATAGAATTCAAAAATACAATTTAAACAATGAAAAATTACTATATATATATATATATATAATCCAATTTTAAGGTCATAGCCAAGGGAGACACCAAATTGGTGCATGCAGCCCCATTGTTTGTGGGACAAGGGACCCAATCCATCCACACACCAAAGTTGTGTATGAGACCCTCTTGTTTGTGGGACAAGAGACCCACCTCTACGTAGCAATTTCAGTGCTAAGTCTATGAAGACATGCATACTCTACCCCCTCTAGTTCTATGAAGACATGCATACTCTACCCCCTCTATTTTTGAACCTCTGGCCTCTTATAAAGAAACACATGTTCTTAACCATTAAACTAGCTCAAGCAATATCAAGAAATGAGAAAGATCCAATTATTTTTTTTTCAAATTTTGGACTCTAAAATAAGTTTAATCACTTGACACATACTAAAACTATGCTTATAATGCATCTATCTATATTCTTGGTAGTTACACTGATAAACATAATCTATATTATACTGGAATTGGCTTTTTTTTTTTGTTTTTAATATATGACTAAGATTTCAGATTACAAAAATAGGACGAGATTGAATTAAGTCTCGAAGATTGAGAGTGAATCACTTAATAATTAATAATTTAACAAAATCAACTTGCCTTGGGCGCCTTCTCCGTGGCCACATTGCAAAAACGTTTCACCTTGCCACATTGCAAATACGTTTAGCCTTACAATTTCATGGCCATTGGCGGATATTAATTGATTTGGATTCATTGGAACGTAGTGGGAGCACTTGCTCATGAAAATACATTTTTGTGATTTTTTTGTGATGTGTTTTGAATTGTTTTCTTGTTGGCCAGGGCTATCGAAATATCATGTGTAACTGCATGGAAAATGCCAAGACACTAACCTATGAGCTAATGAGGACCGGGTGGTTCAACATATTGTCAAAAGAGGTCGAGGTCCCTCTGGTGGGTTTCTCGATCACGGAAATTAATAGGCACGACCTGTTTGAGATTTCTGACAGCTTGATAACGTTCAGGTGGATCGTTCCCACTTACACCACACAACAACACATGCAACACAGCACCATTCTACGTGTGGTGATTCGCGAAGATTTCAACTAGAGTCTGTCAGAACGATTAGTTCATGACATAAAGGAAGTGTTGCAGGAGATTCATGTGCTTCCCCGAAAATTAATGAGGGAAGTGTTGGCCTCTCTGTCATAAAGCCATCCTCATATGAAAGGAAATAAGGACATTGACGCCACGAAGTTGAAGTAATGGAAAAAATTTGTTGCACAAAAGACAAATCGCATTTGCTGAAAACCCTACATGGATTATTGTCTTTCATCTTAATTCCTGGCGAGTGTAGGTTTATTGAAATTTAAACTTTATAAAATTTGAGGAGTGCATATTGGGTATTCAATTAAAATGGTGTCATAGATATGTTTAGATAGTTATTAATCCTTTCTAGAATTTTATGGCCTTTCTTTACTAATAAAATGATTTGCAGAGTTAACAAACAATAATTTCCACAATATTTATCTGTATAAGTTTATGAATTGAACAATACACAAACCTTTCACTCGGCTATGATTACAGAAATGGAACATAAAAAAATACCTCTCTTTCATAAATAATGTTTTGGTAGGTTGGTACATTAAACATATAAAAACAACCAAATTTATAAACAATATTCTTTCACTGGAAATGTCACTGACCGTGTTTTGAGGAGCATGCCTCTGTGGCCAGCACAAAACTTGAAACTTTATATATTGTATTTCACTATACACAAGAAACATTAGAACCGTCATGTGGCTTGCTTGAGAGTGTATAGTTAATGATATTTCAACAATATCAAAAAAAAAAATTCAGCAAGCAATTTCAACAAAATTTTAAACGATATTTGATGCTACAAACTGTATTTCTCATTTAAAACATCAAGGATTCTAGTGTCTTGGATGTATTTTGGAATTCAGAGATTCTCATTAATGTGCCACTATTTTTATTACTTCGAATATTTGTGTATACTTCGAATATTTGTGTATAAGAGGAATTAAAATTTAAGGATTATAATTTTAAGTGGATTATAATGATAAGTTTACGGGTAATTATTATGTATTATAAGTGATACATCATTAATAATAAATCATCAAGTCAGTGTCCAGTTCAACCTTGAGATTGCGAGATCTTCTAGTGATTCTGGATGAGAGTGATTTCGTCATGGTTTAGTGTTTTGTCATGGTTAAAAAGAGGTTCGAATTTGGTGTCATGGTGTATGTGGGTTCATGGTGATGTAATTGGTGGAGAACTCTACATAGATAAGAAGGTGAGAGATGCAGATTATTCTTCAAAGGCATCGAAGAAAGACAAGGGGAAAGAAAAATTTGATAAAACTCCTTCTCCTCCATCATCTCCATCATCATCATCATCATCATCATCATATTCTTCTAGTTCAGATTCCGAAACAGAAAAGAAACCTCAAAAATCTCTTTTGAAACTTGATGTAAAATTTGAACTACCTGTTTATGATGGCGAAATGAACCTAGAGTAACTAGATAATTGGATTAAGCAGTTAGAAGTGTATTGTAGAATTCAAAACATTTCTGATGAAAGAACAAAAATTCAGTTAGCTACTCTTAGGATGGGGGGAACTCCTTTAATCTAGTGGGATAGTAAAACACAGATAGATTTAAAGCGTAAAGGTAAAGTCATATCCTCATGGTCTAAGTTTTTAAAATATCTCAGGAAACAATTATATCCGTTGGGATACATGCAACAAGATGTTATTGATTGGCAACATTTGTGGCAAGGTAAGGGACAAAATGTTTAGGAGTTTACTCAGGAGTTCAAGAAGAAAGAGTTGGTGCTTGGTATTCCTTTGGATATATGTGAAAATTTATTAAAGTACATTGGCAGTTTACATTCATATTTGCAGCATATGTTTTTGATGTTTAATCCTAATGTCTTTGATTAAGTACGTGTTCAAGCCATACATATCGTATCAGATGGAAAACCATTCAATTTTTCACCGAAGGCATCCAAATAGTTGGAAATCAAGGATTCCAAAGACAACAAGAGGAAGAGCAATTCGAAGGGAAAGAAGACAACGACAACTCAGAAGGAAGGTGAAAGACCTACCTGTACTCACTGCCAGAGGATCAAACATGATGAAGCCAGATGTTTGAAACTTCACCCGGAACTTAGGCCAAAGAATTTCCAGAAGAAGAAAGGTGAAAAGAAGGCTAATGCAGCAATCCAACAAGACTTGGGCTTCGATGTAGGTGATGAAAGGAAAATAACCACAATGGTTTTGACAGGTAAAAATTCTGACGCTAGTTCAAGTTCAAGTACTTCTACATCTTCTTCAAACATTAATCATGTGGATTAAGATAAAAGTGTTGAATTATTTCACATAAGGGTAACTTCTAAGCACACAAAAATAGATACATTGTTTGACGATGGGCCAAAGGAAAATTTAATATATGAATCATTAGTTAAGAAATTGGGTTTGGAGACACAGAATCATCGAAGACCATACCCATTAGGTTGGCTAAAATAAAAGACTCATTAATTTCAGAAAGCAGTGTCGTTTAAAATTTTCCATCACAACTAATTATATTGATCAAGTGGATTTAGATGTGATATCATTAGACATATGTGTAATAGTGGGAGGAATTCTTTGTCTCTATGATCATGATACAATGTTCCATAGGAAAGAGCATAAATATAATATTAAGAAAGATGGGATTGAATACATCATACGAGCACATAAAATCAAAATTCACTTGGATTTAGTTAATGCTAATAATATGAAGTGACTAATAATTTCAAGTAAAATATATATCCTGATGTTTGTAAAAGAAAAATGTAAGGATCTACATGATGCTTTTTCAGGTTGTGAATCTCATTTTAAAGATAGTTTGTTAAAGTGGTAGATTAATTTAAAAGTCTGTTTAAAGAGCCAAACCATCTACCTCCTGGGAATACAACATGAGATACAGTTGATGTCTGATGCCCCTCTTCCTAATGTCAGAATGTATCACATTTCAGTAACATAGAAAGAAGAAATAAAGTAACAAATCAAAGAGCTAATTGAAAAAGGTTTAATTCGACCTAGTTCATCTCCATTTGGTTCACCCATAATTTTAGTTCATGAGAAAGACGAGACATGGAGAATGTGTGTCAACTTTAGCGCCTTAAATAAAATCACAGTAAAGAATAGGTATCCTCTTCCTAAGATAGATGATTTACTCAACCAGTTGAAAAATGTTGTCTATTTCACTAAGTTACATTTGCGTAGTGGGTATCATCAAATTTGCATAACAGAAAATGACATCTGGAAAAATGGATTCAAAACTAGGAAAGGAATATTTTAGTGGTTAGTAATGCCTTTTGGTTTGTGTAATGCACTAGCAACTTTCATGCGTGTTATGAATGATATCTTCCATTCATAGATTGTTAAGTTTGTCGTAATGTACTTATATTATATCCCGATTTTCAGTTCTAGTATGGAAGACCATGTTAGGCATGTTAAACAGGTTTTTGAAGTATGACATGCGGAAAAACTATAAATTAAGTTGTCAAAATGTGAATTTGGGAATACTTCATTGGTTTATCTTGGTTACATAGTTGGAGGTGGTCATTTAAAGATAGTTCCAACTAAGATAGATGGGATTGTTAAGTAGCCATGATCACAAAATGTAAGTGACGTTAGGATTTTTCTAGGTGCAATTCAGTATTAGAGAAAATTTATTGCTCATTTTTATTTGATTGCATCCCCGTTAAATGCTTTAAAAGGATCCAAATTTTGCTTTCAGTGAGGAGGGAAACAACAAAAATATTTTGATTCACTTAAGTAGAAACTTGTGTTAGGTCCTTATATTATGAGTATAGTCCCATATTGTTGTTAGTGTAACCCCCTTATTGTTATTGTTGTACCCTTGTAACCCCCATATTGTTATTATTGTGCCCTTACATTATTATTGTTAGGTTGGTTAGGTTTACATTGTGGCCCCACTAGGATTACATTGTGGCCCCATGGACTCTTATATATAGAAAGGAGGTTTTGTCATTTGTATCAGCCAAGAATTTTTCATTCATGTAATGTATTCGAGGTTTCCCCCTTGAAGTGGCTTATTTCTAAGGCATTGATATCTCTTTTCTTCTATTTTTGGAGATGGTTTCACAACATTTGGTATCAAAGCTTTTGGATTCTAGGGTTTCACTGCTCCAAACGGGTCATCGTGGAATTTTCCATATAAATTTTTTCTTCTAAGGTTAAAAAGATGAAATAGTTAGAGTGCAGAGCCAAAATTATGAGGAACATTGTCGCAAAATTTGAGATCTTGGTTCCCAATATTTTTGGAGATATGATCTGTGGAAGTTAGGGTTTTTTTAGGCTTCTGAATTTCATCTCAAAGAGATGATTTGGGAAAATATTCATAACTCTCCCTATGAGCATCAAATTGGAATTATGTAAAAACTGGACGGAAGCACATGCACTGTAGTTTCCTGTCTATAAATTTCAGAGCTGAGGGATAAATAAGTGATATGTGGCAAGTCGCACAAGTTCGCTCTACCGAGTTAGTCCATAATTAGGTCATTGTGGGAGATTGGACATAACGTTTGCTTGAAGAATCCAAATCAGGTCAGAACTATGGCATTCAAAAGAGGATTCATAGGGCTACCTTAGGGCCAAATTGAAGATATTTAAGATCAACAATAACAGAGATAATTCAGTTTCAATATCGAGATCCTCAAAAGCAAGAAAAAGGTGTGTATTTTTTTTCCCAAGTTGGATAATTCTTGAGTAAAAAAATCAGTTTAAAGTGATTTCTAGGGCCTATTGAACATATATTTCAGTATTGGGTTCTAAAATTCCCCCTAAAAATAATTCAACACCCATTAAGCTTTTGAAAGTCTCTACTATGAATCATGAAGATGAAGAAATGCAACATGAGATATCAATATTACAAGAGAAAGTGCACCTATCGCAAAGAGCATCAAAAAATGAAATGGAAGTTTTGAAGAAATGCGTGGAAACTAAGATGGATGGTTTGAAGAAAGGCATGGAAGTTAAGATGAATGGTTTGGAAGTTAAGATTGATGGCATTGAAGTTGGCATGGAAGCTAATATGGATGACATGGAAGCTAAGATCGATGAAAAAATGGAAAACATGAAGAATGATCTAAAAGTAGACATCGAAGGTTTGGCAAAGTTGATACAAGAAATTTTTCCTAATGGCGAAAAGATAGTAGAGGAAACTCATGATGTGAACAAAATAAATGTTAATTATGATCTCATAAACTCTAATGTTGGATGGAAGAACCACCATATTCCAAATATGGATATAAGGAAGTTTGATGGCAAGGATCCCGTAACATGGATACTAAAGATGGAGCAATATTTTGATCTCAATAATGTGCAAAACACACAAAAGGTACACATTTCAGCTTTACATTTAGAAAAAAATACATGTGTATGGTATTGATGGCTTTGCTCCAATAAAAAAATTGTCACTTGCTCAAATGACAGCACATTATGGGGATACAAAAAACAAGACCTTCTTTAGCCAATTGATAAATCTCAAACAAAAGGGTTCAGTGGTGGAGCACATCGAGGACTTCCAAAAATTTAATATAAGGGTAATAGATTTTCCAGAGGAACATAGGATTAATATCTTCATAGGGACTTTAAAGGATAACATCCAACATGAATTTCATGGTTCGGAACCTTATTCATTGGAAAAGGCATTCAGGTTGGCAAGAAAAATTGAATGCAAAATTATGGCGACAAGGAAGCCTACTAGTCACATATATAAAGATAGAAGTGTTGCTACTCCTAGACTTCCACAACCTACAAGGTTGACACCACAACAATTGGAAGAAAAAAGAGAAAAAGGGATTTTCTACAGTTGTGATAACAAATACACTAAAGGTCATAAGTGTGTTGAGAAGAAATTATTTTACGTAGATTGTGAAGAGGAAGAATAAAATGAAAGAGAATCTACAAAAGAAGAGGATATACACAAGGAAGCAACCCTAGAAGAAGAAGAAATCAGTCCGGACATATCATGTAATGCAGGCAGGAATTACCACTCCTCAAACTCTCAAGATAGAAGGACATATCAAGAAGAAAAGGTAAGAGTGTTGATTGATTCAAGGAGTACCCATAATTTTATTCATTGTAAGGTAGCCAAGGAATTGAATTGTTTCTTATACCCAACACCAGAATGTCAAGTGATGGTTGCAAATGGAGGAAATATAAATTTCTCAGGAAATGCCATAATATCAAGCTAACCATGGGGGAATATGCACTGAATAGTCCAATGCTTTCCATCCTAATGGGAGGTGCTGATGTTGTACTAGTAGTACAATGGTTACAATTTTCGGGGATGGTATCTTTTAATTTTCAAGAACTTTTCTTGAAATTTTTTCAAAAGGAAAGGAAATCGAATTACGGGGTATCCAAGGGAAGCTAGGAAAGATAATAAGCTCTAATGTCATGAAAAAGCTTCTGAAGAAAGAAAAAAGAGGCGTAATTGCACAATTATGCTCATTAGAAGTTCCAACATCAAAATAATCTATTTCTCGAGATCTCCAAAAAGTCTTGGAAAATCATTCCAAGGTGTTTGATACTCCCAAAGGACTCCAACCTATTCGTGATCGTGATCATGCTACTCATTTTATTCAAGTGGTCGTCCAAACATCAGGCCTTACAGATATTGTTATGTCCAAAAGATCGAAATTGAACGTATGATTGCAGAAATGTTCGAGGCTGGTATAATTCAACCTAGTCAAAGTTCTTTCTATGCCCAGTAGTATTTGTGCACAAGAAATATGGATCATGGCAGATGTATCTGGATTATAGGGAGCTCAATAAGCTCACTATTAAAGATGAAGTAGATGGCACGATTTTTTAACAAA
>JAXQQM020064621.1:0-58954 GCA_034641835.2 Pinus albicaulis
TTCAATCAAATATGACACCTGCAAGACCAAAACAGTCAAAGACACAGTGAGAAAAAGTGAAGAAACATAAACATTACAAAAGTGGGTTTTGGCTTCAAATTTATTTTTCAAAAAGGTTATAGAGGCCTTTTTTGGTATTCCCCCACATCATTTGTTATCTCCAAGAAAAATAAAGCCGTTGAGAGAGAGTTCGAGGGTTTCTGTGAAAAATCAGTGAAAATCTCTAGGTGCTCCGCACCGAGGTCGGCGCTAACCTGGCCTTCGGTGCTACACACAGGAGAGGTGGCCGCAGTGTTATTTAACACTGCGCTGTGCACCTAAGGTCCAGTGCTACGCACCCAGGCTGGTGTTACGCACAGACACAACAAAGCCCCTGAGCTACCTGAAACTACTTGCCGGCTACCCGATGCTATGATCCGACGGGCCCGACTGGCCCATCTCCGGCCCAAGCTGACCCGGCGCTACGCACAGACAAAGTGTGTCTAAATTTGCTTAAAGTAGTCAAAAATTTTATTTTTCACCTCCAAACTTCCTGCAATCAAAGACACAAGTTTGGTATTTTATTTTCTTGCCTCCAAGCTTTCATTTTCCTAACCAAAGAGATATTTAAAGGCCTAATTAAACCAAACCCTAGGATGCATAAGAAATCAATTTTAAATATCTTTGGTTTGGGTTTGCAAAGGAAAAAACTGTTATATATGCCAGAGGAGACTGAGCGACAACAAAAAAACATCTAAAACACTGAGTGCACTCCTGGAAAGTTTCATCTTGGCCCCCATTTGCAAAATTCGCCAATCACCTCACTCATTGCAGCCTTTTGACCTAAAGGCTCACAAACAAAATTTAAAAATCTTGTTGTGCTAGAACCAGTCACCATGTCTGAAGGAGAAATTCATACCAGCAGTGATGAAAGCCAAAGACCTTCCAAGGCTAAACACAAGGGAGGAAGGGCAACTAGGTTTGAGCCCTTAGACATGTTTCAAATTACTTCCTCTCCCATGATCCTTTCATGCTTTCAGGATGTTGGGTGTTATCAGTTTTGTGAAAAGGTCAAGAAAGTCAAAAGCCACTCAGACTTGACTAGATTGTTCATCATTGGCTTACAAAATCACCAAGTTAACCTAGTAGGAGTAGATTTTGAACTCTCATCTGAATCCATTTCTAAAGCAACTGGTATACCAGTCATTGGTGAGATATGGGTTAAACAAAAGAAGTTGGATTTGAGCTATTATGAGCCATACCTCAAACCTAGCTGTCAAGAAGGTTGCAAGGCTGTCTTCCCCTTCCCCCACCTGCTAGAGAGGTATGCCCTACTAATGAGGCAAATTATCAAGTATTTCACCTGTGAGGGGAGATACTCTAGGATTTACTCATATCATATAAGGTTACTGATGCACTTTACCAAAGTCAAAATGATGAACCTACCATACTACATTTTCCGAATTATTGACAATATGGCCTCAGTTGTCAAGAAGAGAAGCTATGACCACCAAATTCCGAGCCTTTTCCACCACTCCTTGATCAAAATGATTGTCTTACACCAGCTGGAGCAGCAATGAATCCCTTGGGAAGTCTTCATCTCACATGATGTGTTTACAAACCCCCAAGCCTTCATTCAGTAGAATCTACCTTCCACTTCAAAACCACCTACCTCAAATCCTCCATCATCTCTCCATATGCCTTCTCAACAAAAAATTCACCTCCTATATCTTCTCCTAATGTACCAAGTGAAGAAGCTAACAGTGGCTCTAATGAAAAGCAAACAAATGACAATAATGAGGAAGAGGACAGTGAGGTAGAAACTAATATAGATGAAGAAAAAAGGAAGAAGGAAATGAGTTAGAAACTGAGGAATATGAAGAAAACAAAGGAGAGGACAGTATTGAGCAGGAAAGTGATAATAGCCACAACAAACAAGAAAGTGATGACAGCAGAAATCAAGAGAAAGATGCAAATGAGGCAAAGGTTGAAAACATTGAGGCAAATGCAGAGCTTGATAAAGATGATGAAAGTGGTGAAAATGATGAAGATTATGGGATAGAAACAGAGTTTAAAGAAGAATAACAACAGAGTGATGATGACCAAGAAGAGGCAGCCTCTCAAGAGGGAAACAATGAGCAAGAAAACAGAGTTGAAATCAATAAGCCCCATGATGAGCAAAAGGGCCAAAATAGTGGCTCTTATGATGAAGAGGATGACACTGAAATATTATATGAAGATAGTGGGGAGGAGGCATATGGAGGTAATGAAGATAATAAGCAAATAAATGATGAATTTGAGCATGACAATGAAACCAATCACAGTGACAAAGGTGCTGAAATAAATGAAGAAAGTGAAGATGAGAAAAGCAAGGATGATGATGAGGTAAAAGGTCAAGAAATCAGTGACCCTATGGAGCATCAAGTGACTCATGAAAGCCATGAAAAATATGAAAAGGCTTGTGGCACCTCCAAAGGTAACAACACCATCATCAATCCTCTCACATGCACCTATCACAGATGCAGAAGAGATGTGTTTGCTGCCTCAAAAAGGAAAAGGGCCATCTCTCCTCCAGCAATCAAGAATAAAGAAAAAGGAAAGGGAAAGATGGAAAAATTTGAGCATAAGGTATAGGTAAGAATCAGCAAAAATATCAAGAAGACTTCTCAAGGGTCTCAATTCATTGATCTAGACAGTGACAATGAGGACGAGGAGATGAAAACTAGGTTGCTCCTCTTGGAAAAAGATGCACAGCTTTAGGAGTGGGAAATGGAATTTGATATGGCTCAAAGTGTCATCCACTATTACAAATAGGAACATAAGAATTTCAAGGAGGTCGATAGGGGCCTTGCCCTACAAAAGAAAATTGCCAAACATTATGCAAGGAAAAGCATGCTTGCTAGTGCCAAGCTAAAGAAGGCCCTCATTGAACTAGAAGACCTAAAAAGAGCCAAAGTGCATGACAGCCTTGGAGTCTTCACTGAGGCTTCTCAACAGGTGTCCAAAACCTCTTAAGGGGTCTCTCCACAAATTTTTAGGAAAACTGGACAAATTTTTGTTTTTCCAAATTTTGACCCCTAGGAGCACATCACCCTAGGCGCTACGAACAAAATGGGTGCATCCTCAACTCTAAAAGTTTACATTTTTAGATTTTTAACATCACCAAAAGTCTACTCACCAATTTTCAGATCATTTGGAGCATTTTTAGCCCCTCAAAAGGTCAAAAAACATCAAAACATTGACCTTTTTGCCTCCTTTTCAGACTAGGTGCTACACACAGAGCAGTGTTGGGAGATTTGATTTTTGAGTAGGTAAATGGAATCCACTCAGCACAACTCAATTTTTTTTTGAAATTAGACTCATCATACTTTCCAACGAGCCATTTTTTATCCAAATCCGGTGTCGGGAAGACCTCCAAAAGACTGCTGCAAAAGGCCTATTTCTGCGCTACGCACCTGGCATTTTTTCACTCTTTGACATAGTGCGCTACGCACCTGTAGATGAGTGGAAAAAATGTGCATTTGGAAAGTTTTATCATGCTTTTCAGAGCCTAAAATTCAATATAATTTCTATTTTGGGCCGGAAAAGATATTTGTAGGATATTTTTTTGCCTTGGGCCTTGCAAGGCCTCAAGGACAAGTTAGGATATTTCTTTTTGGCCAATAGGCTTCTAGATGCTCTAGTAGGCTCTCCTCTCCTTATTTTTTATATAAGGCAATAGGATTAATTGTAAATAGTTTGGACTTGATGTGTTTAAGAGCAATACATGGTTTTATGAGCTTGGAGAAGAAATTGGTTCTATGAAGTGAATGAATGACTTGTTTGGCTTCATGATGGAGAAGCATGTTTGCAGGATTCCATAGCTTGGTAAATGGTGATGTTTTCTTAACTTGTTAATGTTTTCTTGTCCTCATTTATGTTTCATTCTTCTTGGTTTATATATATCAGAAAAGTATAGGTTGAGACATGCTCATGGAAGCACCTCAAACTTCCTGTTTGTTATAGCTTTGATGTTTTCCTCTTTTAGTCATCTTAAGGAATTCTTGACTACTCCCTAGGTCCACTAAAAATTGTTTTTGTTTCATCAATGGTTAGTATGCTAGCTTATAAGTATGATTCATGGTATTCCCTACTTATTTAAAGTTTTCAAAACCCTATCTTGAAGCTTTTCTATGAAATATTGTTTGATTAGGTTAAGATAAAGACGTCTCATTCGATCTTGCCCTTTTCCCATTCTTACCAACTTATTTTAGAGTTCCCAATAACTTGATATATCTTGTTTAGGATTTCTTTCTCCATAAATTGAGTTTTTTTTCTATCTTATGTGTTTTCCCAAAAGCTGAAGGTGAATTTCTAAAGTTAGGAGTTCTAATGCTTCTATGTTTCACTAGAATTCTCATCTTACATGTTTATCAGTTTGAGTATTATTCATAGAGATTAATGGTTTGCCATACCTCATGAGTTATTTCTTCAGAGTATATATGTTTAATACCTCTTAGTTTTTTCCAAAACTTGATGTTCATTACACCTCATACATCACCCAAAAGATCCA
Source organism: Pinus albicaulis (assembly GCA_034641835.2). Classification (NCBI taxonomy): domain Eukaryota; kingdom Viridiplantae; phylum Streptophyta; class Pinopsida; order Pinales; family Pinaceae; genus Pinus; species Pinus albicaulis. Next base: position 4,532 of record JAXQQM020064621.1, read on the forward strand.
TTAACCTTGCTAAATTGGCCCTGCAATACACTCTGTTTCATCATTTAGACACCCTTGACTTCATCTGACCCCATAGCCCTATTGATTTGATAACCTCTCATTCCACCTATCCTACTTAATCATCTTACCCCAACCCAAAACAAACAAACAAAACTACACTTAACAACTAGCCTAAAATCAATCATTCAAAGCGAACAAGTTCACATCCTTCACCTAATCGAGAGAGCCCTCTCTAAGTCCAGGAATGCTAGGTCCTGGGACTCCAAAGACTAGTCTGATGTTACCCTGTCATTTGGTTTACCAATCTTCCAAATTACGGGACACCAACATAATGGTGATCACGGCGGGACCTGTTACACATTATTTTGTGACCATGACATTCTGATGTCTATATGGGTTCATCAATACCTATATAATGCTCCCTTAAAAGTCTAAAACCCTAAAGTTCCTAAACCAAGTCCTGAATTTGGAGAAAAGCTTGTAAAAATAATAAAAATACTTGTACCACACTGTTCCTTAGTGTTACCTGCAACACCGCACTACTTTGCTCCAGAAATTGCGGAGTCGACCGCATGCTTTCTTCATTAAAACTGCGGACCCCTGTAAAAGGTAAAATGAAGGCGAAAGTAAATTCTAGAAGTCTAGATGGTCGAATATTCTCCAACTGGAAGCTTCTAGAATGCATTATCCAATCCAAGCTTCACTCCCTCCATTATCATGAACATTCATCCCTTCATTAAAGGAGCCTATTCCTTGGATTTTGGAACTTAATCCCTTGATAAGGGGACTCTATCCCTTCCATTTTGGAGCTTTAACCACTTTCCTTCTCCTATAAATTGAAGCTTTGGTTCAGTCTCAAGGGTACATGCTCACATATGTAAAAATTCTCTATGAATTTTGTATACACTTAGCACTTTCTTTGTACTTGGTAACTACAATAGAGAAGGGAATTGTTGAAGAAACATACTCTTTGCTAATTGCGGAACGATTACATACTTGTAGTTAGGATGGTTCGAAGAGTGGAAGGGCTTGTCAGACCTAAAGGAAACGCTTGTTCCGGACCCCCAGAAGGACCTGTACGACATCAAGGCGAACACAGTTGTAAGATTCCTTCTTTTATTTAAAGATAATACAATTGGATCCTGTTTTCTCAATAAGTTGTTTATGCGTTTACTTGAATGAATTATTTCTTAATTCCTTGATCATTAAGATAGATTTGTGATTTCTGAATTAGTATATGTTGCAGATGTTGCTAATCCTCTTCTATGTATTTGTTTTCATATCTTAATAGGTGACTTATTGGAGCAACAGGAAAGAAGAAATCAATTAGCATTGGGCCACAGGTAGGTCCTTTCTTCATCATAGAAAATTCTAAATCATATGTCATCTAGAGAAAATAGTTTACAAATTGTCCTATTTTTTTCTAGCTATCCTTGTGATACTAGGGAGATCTTTCTTGTCTGCAAGAACGATTTATCCGCCTAACAAAATGACGACCATACTGGGGATTTTTGTTTTGAACTTAGTTTTCTTTGAGTTTGAATTTTGAAACCATTTTCTCTGATTTTGATTAGTCTGTACTGGTTTGGGAAAATTAGTCTGAGAATCCCTCAAAAGTTGATTTAGATTTTTTTATTTTTCTTTAAGTTTTCTGGTCTCCGCATTTTTTCTTTCAAAACAGTGCGGTCACCTCCGCAGTTTCTTTGTGTGAACAGTGTGGCATCGCACTTTTGTACTCTACAACCTGCGGACCCTGAGAAATTTTTTGAAAAACTTAAAATTCTCTTTTCTGGTTCTGGCTTTCAAGATTCTTTGTGATTACCCAGACTTGTATGCACTATCAAAATCCTCTTATAAAATTTTCTTATAGCATTTCTAAGTTTTGAGTGATTTTCTAAAGATTTGCATTTTACAAGTGATTTTTGTTTTGTCTTTGTGTTGCTCCAAGATCAGAAACTTTGAGAAACCTTAGATCACTGGTATTTCATTGTTTCTTGATTGAGACTTTGACTTTATGGTAGAATTTGCTTTTATTAAAAATTATATTTATTTTTTATTTGCAAATCTTAAGAGACTTTTAGTTCAGAAAGCCTTGAATCTCATTTCAAAACCACCATTGGATGATTTTGCTTCCTTGCTAGGATAAGCAAAGAATTTCTTGGTTAGATTACAAACTGAGCAAAATATCCTTAGAGTTTTTAGAGTTTTTAGTCTTAAAATTTAGATCTTTAGATTTTTAAAAAGTTTGAAATTAGTGTTTTTAGTTTTGAATTTTGTTTTAAGTAATCATACTTTTCTTTTGGAAACTGTTTTATTTGTAGTTTCAGACTTGAACGATAAAAGGGATTTCTTTTTGAGCAATTAATCATTGAGTTCTCATAGAAAAAGTTTTCTTTTCATATATTCTTGTTTTAAAAAGAAGGATTGAAGTTTTAAAGCAATTGCATTTCTCAACTCTTTCTTTTACATAGATTTCATTGAAAGGAAATGAATATTTCTCATATACATGCATTTTAGTGTTTTTTGGAATCGGGTCATTATACACCATTGAAGTTTCACTTTCATACCCATTGTCCCAAGAAACAACCAATTAAAATTAACACTTAATTAAAATCAACCTAGAAAGTTTTATTTTTGTAGGGCTCTTTCCACCAATTTATCTTAGGATAGTGTCTTGGATTAGGTTTTAGTTAACTCTCCAAGATAGTAAAAACAAACAAGTAGTCAATCTTGCGGTAGGGAAATTTCAATAGTAGCATGTATGCTCTGGGAAGCCCCTCTTAAAGGAGTCAAACATGAGATCATATATCAACCAATGGGGTAATCAATCCTTCCTCATTAGAAACGATAGCAGATATACACATATTAAAAATGGTAAACCTCGAATTGACCATTGCCGAGGAGCCTGGGGTCACTTGTCGGTAAAGCTTGGATTATGTCAAGGAGCCTTTAAGGGGATTGAGCTTTTTTACTCTGCGCTTTAGTGTGTATCGGATCATAGACTATTCCCCCAGGTGTGTTTGTTCCTATTGGTGACCTTAGTGGCCATAAACTCTAGGATTATTTCCCAAGGTGACGGTAGAGGGAAGATCCCACTGTACCTGGAACATACATCGGCTAGACTCACTTGGACTCTCTGGAGGGTTATCTTCACTTGAGATGGGTTAAGTGGAGAAACTTGCACCAGTCTATTTCATTAAGCAGGTTGTCGGGGTAACTATTCCAACCACCGTTTCTGCATTAAAATACTACGATGTTGGATTTCATCACCAACTAGTGTTTTTATTTCAATAATTTACTGTTTGTGTGTGGTTTGATCTCTTATATTCTATAGGTGTGTGATCATTTGTTTGTTTCTTAGCAACCTTAGGCATTTTTATTGAAATTTTCTTTGATTGCGTGTATTAAAAGTTTTAATCATGGTTGAATTACCGAGACGATCATGCAAAACTCAGGGGAAACCCCCTGAGTACACACCTAGCCAGCTAGAAGGACTTAAATCTCTGATACCAAATGTTATCGGTAGAACTGGATTAACAGAACAAGGAGAATCATCTATTATCCCTCATCCTGATTTTGAAGTAGATCAATCCCAAGTAGCAGAACATCCTCCACAACCAGTTTCCATTTCCGAATTAACTGAAGTTGCTTCTACAATGAGTGAATTATCACCTGAAGAACCTAAAATTTCTGAATTCGAAACTAAACCTGCTACATCATAACCTACTTTAGAATTCGTTTATTATCCTGATTCACCTAGAGTAAAGAGTCGAATTACAGAAGATCTTCCTCCTGGTCTTATTAGTATTAAGGAAATCACTAATACCGAAGAAGAAGTCCTTCTCCCTTCAACTCAGGAAAATTTAGAACTTAGAAAACGTGAATCAATTTTTTACAGTCCTTTTAGACAAGATGCTTGGTATTATTCTTTGACATATTTTCTGCAAAACGTAGGTCTTCAGTATTCACCACCCCGAATACCTTTTTACACTACACCAATAGGTCATAGACCTCAGTTAAACATGTCAAGAGAGTCATTTATGTTTTTTGAATCACCAGAAACATTCCTCTATGGTGGTCTGTATGTTCTTACAGGCTATCAGTCGCTCTCTAGTACATCTCAGGAGCATCTCCTTTTCCTAGTAAACCAATGTCATCATCTGATTTGAATGAATCAAATACTGGAACTTCGAATAATGAGCAAATTTATATGATGTCTGGAAACATTTAAAACCCCACATCTCAAGGTAGTAATATACAGCCTTGGGGGCAACCTCAAAATAGCCAGATACAGCCTGGGGGGCAACCCCAAGGACAGTACATACCTCAGGGTAAATATCAACCCCAAGGACAGTACATACCTCAAGGTCAATCTCAACCCCAAGGACAATACATACCTCAAGGTCAATATCAACCCCAAGGACAGTACATTCCTCAAGGTCAACCCCAAGGACAATACATATCTCAAGGTCAATCTCAACCCCAAGGACAATACCTACCTCAAGGTCAATATCAACCTTAGGGACAGTACATACCTCAAGGTCAATATCAACCCCAGAGTCAGTACAAACCTCAAGTTCAATATCAACCTCAAGGTCAGTATCTTGCTCAAGGAGTGCAACCTCCTTCAGGGAAAAAGTTCTATACAAAGCAGCACATGTTACAAGGAGGTGGAAATTATCCAGTCAATTATCAGCCATCTGTCCAACCCAGTTATAGGCCGTCTTATGTAAAAACTTCAATGGGATGTTCTTATCCCAGAATGGTGTGGAATCCATCCCAAGTCCAACAGAATTTACAACCAAATATGCAAGTACCTTATTATCAAGCAAGACAACTTGTTGGTTATATTCAACCCCAACAACCAGTCCAACCTTTAAATCCAATACCTGCATCTGGTCCTGTTCAAAAACCTGGTCCGAGTTCACCTCATACTTCACCACAAACAGTTGTTCATACTTTTGTTCAATATTCCACATCCATTCCTGCAGTGTCTACAGTTCCTGTTACATCTGCCCCTCAAACTTCGATACCAATTCCTAAGGTTTCTATTCCGTAGTCTGGACCCACAATTCAAACTACTGTTCAGATGCCTGCGGGACAATCTGGTACAAGTACAGTAATAACAAGTCAACCTCAATTTACTTATCAACTTTATCAGGGGCCGTACCAATATGGACCTATTTCACAAACTCCAATCTACTCGCAACAACCGTACCCTAGATATACATATCAAACACTTGTTCAACCTCAGTATGGTCCGGTTATTCCTAGTTATCTGAGAGGTAATATGATTCCAAATGCACATCCTATTACAGGTTATCCTGGATATCCTCCTCCTGGAACTGGTTTAATTTCACAAGGTTATCCGCAAGACCCTACCCGTCGATTACCGTTCATAGCAACTTTAGATTTACCGGATTTATCTCGCCTTACGAATGATCCTATATATTATCATTTGTACTGGCCACCGATGCCTCATAAGTTGCCCAGTGATATTCCAAAATTTGAAGGAAAAACAGGAGAGGATCCTTCCAATCATGTTATGACTTACCACCTTTGGTGCGCATCTAATTCATTAAATGACGATTCTATTCGACTTAGAATTTTTCAGAGAAAGTTAGTAGGATTAGCTGCTAAGTGGTATATTGAATTGCCACGAGGCTCATTTAACAACTTCAATGCCCTAGAAAATTTCTTCTTAACTCATTTTCAGTTGCCTGTCAGATATGACAATGGCACAGAATTATTAAATTCACTCAAATAATCCATGTCTACCTATATATCAGATCATATTCATGAATGGAGATGTAGAAGATGTTTGGTAAAAGCTTTTATCCCGAATCAAATATTGGAAGAATAGTTTGTTAAATCATTATTACTAAATATCACTGAAGATGTAGCTAAAGCAGGAGTTGTTACGGAAGAACAAGTTATTTCTCAAGCTCAATATCTAGACCTGGTCTAAACCCAGTCCAGAACTTTGTATGACAAAATCCCCGATTTAGCATGACCTAGTCAGTTAACTACAACTCCTTCAGGCTCTCATGTCGTTGATGGTGTAATCGGTTTGGTTACTACAACTAAAAATAAGAATAAATATTCAAATATTACTTCTCCCATAATAAATTTACCTGATTCACCCAAAGGAGAATCTTCCTTGGAAACTACTGCCGATATTCACATTGTAGATTCATATACTAAGTCAAAATCTGGAAAAAAGAAGAAGGGTAAGAAAAAGAATAAACAGACCTCACCTCCTAAAGAAAAAACTGATAAAACTGAATCAACTGATGACAAACGGAAACCTCGTTATCCTTGTCTTATCTGTTACGAGGATCATTTCACCAAGGAATGTCCACATAGGGAAGAAATTTCTAAGTTCGTCAAAGGTTCACCCACTCCTGCTGTCTTGAAGGATCCCTTTCCAATTCAAGATAGTAAAATGGTGGCATCTTCTTCTAATCCTTTAGCAGATATTTTGATGGTTGTAACCCAGTCACAAGATTATGGTAGTAAAAATCCTATAACTGGTAAAGAAGTAGAAAATTCTAATTCTTCACCAGTTGCATCTACTTCGGTTTTTGATCCACTTCACATCGAGAAACCAAATCCTGACTTAGTAATCAAACTGCCTCCTAAAGGTGTACTTCGTAAATCAGCTTTCAATCCACATGCGAGAGCTGCTCAAAATTACAACATCATTGAATATTTGGAAATTTCCCCTTCAACAATGTCAGCTTTGGAAGTGCTGCAATCATGTCCAGCAAAAAGAAAATTACTATTATCAGTATTAGGAGCCGTAGATCTGCAGGATTCAAATCTTATGATATTTGATCTAGAAAATTTTACACCCCGCCTACCCCATCAAATGGCTTTCCAAATTCCAGTGTTAGTCAAAAACAGACGTTGCTTTCATATTGTGATTGATGAAGGGGCCTCTACGTGTATCATGTCAGTGAGTTGTTGGAAATCACTTGTTTCTCTGATGCTTAACCGATCTCCAAACATCCTCAAATCTTTTGATGGAAGAGGATTCCATCCCTATGGTATTTTACAGGATCTACCTATAGAGGTCGAAGGCAAAACTGTTAATCTAGATGTGGAAGTAGTTGATGCCCCTCTAGATTACAACCTTCTCCTGGGTCGTAATTGGTCTTATGTTATGACTGCTGTCGTATCTTCCATCTTTCAGATCATCATGTTTCCTCATCAAGGAAATATTGTGAAGGTTGATTAGATCTCATATTATTCGTCTGATCCAGCTTCTACGGATAGCATTCAGCATGTTGGAAAAAAATCTATCCCTTATAAGGATGTAGGAGTAGGCTTAATTAAAGATTCTGATCTGTTGGGAACTTTTTCTTTGCGTCCACCTAAAGTACCGCGTACTATTACCAATATTAATACGATTACATCAAGCACTATTCCATTTGATGATAGTTGGATAGTGCCTTTAGAGTCAGAATTGGATTCGTTTGAAGGCACGATGCCTTTGGGTCCATTTGAATTGGCATATCAAGTAGTACAATATTTTTCCTATTTAACTTCGACTGAATATGACCCTATGAATGTGGTCAATGAAAAATCATTTTCATCTTCAAGCTCAACTATAACATCAATTCTGGATAATTTTCCAGAAGTTTTTTATATCGATGAAAATATTCGTGAATTTTTGTCCATAAATGACCTACCCTGGGATGATCTTCATCATAGATCATCATTTTTACCTGAGTTTGAAAATTTTGAAAATAATTTTTCATCAATTTTCACTACTGATTATGTCAAGGAACCCCAGAATCCAATATCCAGTACGCATTCAAACTCTAAAGTGAATTTGGGGAATATTTCTTCCACAATTCCTATTGACATATCAGTAAAACCAGGAATTGTTGAAAACATTCATATAGGCGCTTCTTGTACACAAGCTGAAATTGATATATACAAAGCCCCATTTCAAGAATTCTGCAACATTTTTTCCTGGCCTTATGAAGAAATTCCAGAAATCGATCCTAAAATTGTTGTTCATCAAATCAAAACATACCCGGATGCTAAAACTATTCGACAAAAATTATGTCAGATACATCCACGAAAATCTGCTGCAATCAAAGGTGAAGTTGAAAAATTAATTCGCGCAGGATTTATTTATCCAATCCTTTTAATAGATTGGATATCTAATATTGTTCCTGTTAATAAAAAACAAGGAACAATCAGAGTATGTATCGATTATAGGGATATAAATAGAGCTTGTCTGAAAGAAAATTATCCAACCCCTTATATCGATCAAATCATTGACGATTGTGCTGGAAGTGAAATGTTTTCTTTTATGGATGGGTTTTCCGGTTATAATCAAATAAACATACTCCCTGCTGATCAACCTAAGACATCATTCATTTGTCCATGGAGAACTTTCGCTTGCCGTAAATTACCATTTGGACTTAAGAATTCTGGGGAAACTTTTCAAAGGGCTATGTCCTATTCTTTCCATGACATTAAACACATTGTGCAACCTTATATTGATGATCTACCTGCTCATTCCTTACACAGAGAAGATCATCCAACCCACTTACGAGCAATTTTTCTGAGATGTAGGTACTACAAGATTCGACTGAATCCACACAAATGTGTTTTTTGTGTACAATCTGGTCGATTACTAGGATTTATCATTTTGAAACAAGGCATTTGTGTCGATCCTTCGAAGGTTGAGGCTATTATCAATTTACCTCCTCCTTCTACACTTCGCCAACTCCAAAGTTTGCAAGGGAAAGCAAACTTTTTGCGTAGATTCATTCCTAACTATTTCGAGTTAATTAAAGGTTTTACAAGGTTGTTGAAACAAAATACTCTTTTCATTTGGGATGATATCGATGATAGGTATTTTGATGCTCTAAAACATGCGTTGACCCATGCAACATTATTGCATCCACCTAATTACAACCTAGATTAATTTTTATACTTAGCAGCCTCTAATTCTACGATTGGAATGGTATTATTTCAGGAAGATGAATTTCACAATGAACATGTGATTTACTATCTCAGTCACAATTTAAATCCGAATGAAATCAAATACTCACATGTGGAGAAATTGGCCTTGGAAGCCGTTCAAGTTGTCCAACAATTTCATCATTACATCTTGTTACGAAAAACAACAGTGATCTCTGATTGCAACCCTATGATGTATATTTTGACCAAACAATTGCTAGGGGGAAAATACTCTAAATGGATCGTAATCCTTCAAGAGTTTGATTTAGAATTTGAAAAATCTAAATCAAAGAAATCACTAGTGTTCGTCGAACTAATGTGTGACTTCCAAAATACTGAGACAGAAACTGTGGTAGAACATCCGATCGCTGATGAATCCTTTTTTCTTATCAGTACACTTGATCGATGGTATGGAGATATCATCATTTATCTCCAAACCCAAAATTTTCGGCCTGAAATCTCACGTTCACAACAATGAAAGATCCATTACCAGTCTCAACAATACCATATTGTTGGAGATACGCTTTATTGTCGTGGTGCGGATTATGTATTTCAATGATGTTTAACACACGAAGAAGTTGAAAAGTATTAAATGACTATCACTCTGGAGCATGTGGCGGTCATATGTCTGGGTATGCCATAGCCCAGAAGATATTGCGTGCTGGTTATTTTTGGCCTTCGTTATTTAAATATTGCATTCTAGCTGTCCGAAAATGCCACAATTGTCAAATTTTTGAATGTAAGATGCGTGCACCACTGGCTCCTCTTCACCCAATCATTGTTGTCAGTCCTTTTGCAAAATGGGGCATTGAATTCATTACATGCAACCCTCACTCGGTTGGGGGGCTTGGGTATATTATTCTTGTAGTGGATTATTTTACGAAATGGGCCGAGGCAATGCCTACATTTGCGGCAAATGGAAAAACTGCAGCTACTTTTGTATCCAATCACGTGATTGCTCGAGTTGGTGTACCCCAAGCTATCATTACTAATCATGGGAACCATTTTCAAAAAATTATGATGACCGAACTTTCTGACTACCTTGGCTTGTGCCATGACAGTTCTACACCATATTACCCGTAGGCCAATGGTCAAGTTGAAGCTGTAAATAAAGTCTTAACTACTATGATTAAAAGGATAATCGGAATTCATAAATCGAATTGGCATACTATGATTTTCTCAGCACTTTGGGCATATCAAACCTTAGCAAAAACTACAACAGGTTTCACTCCTTTTCAGCTAGTCTATGGTTATAGAGGCTATGTTACCAATTGAATGCGAAATACCATCACTCAAATTAGCCATAGAATTATTACCAGCTACCTCTGAAGAGGAAAAATGCTTTTATACTTAGCTCAACTAGATGAGACTCGATGAACCGCTACTTTAGCTACCGAGGCTCATAAAAAATGAATGAAATCTCAATATGATAGGAATGTTACACCTCGTATTTTTTCAGAAGGTGACCTAGTATTGGTATATGACCAAGCTAATGATAAACTAGGAGCTGGGAAATTCGAACCCATGTGGCACGGTCCTTATATTTTCAAGCGAGTGCCTGCAAAAGGGGCTTATGAATTAATTGATTATGACGGGGTCTCTTTAGACAAACCCAGAAATGGGCTTTATCTGAAGAGATATTATGCTTAAATATTGTGTGGAGATTTTATTTGTAGATTAGTTATTTTCGTAGCTAGTTGCCTTAGATTAGCAGAGTGTGTCTAGTTTAAGTTTGTTTTTATCCCTTCTTATCTGTATTACTCTTGATATTGCAGATTTCGACATCCCTTCAAACGTATATTGGTTTTGATGATGGTGCTTGTCATAGAACATGGAACATTTCTTCCACATCTTGGGTTATTTATTCACCCGCTAATGAGTTAATATCTATGCATGGGGTAAGCCTCAGTCAAACAACGAATAATACTGCAAAATATAGCGCAGTGATTGAGTTATTATCTGAATCCATTTCATTTGGAATTCTATGTTTGATCATTAGGTTAGATTCTAAACTCATTGTATTACACTTAAATCGAGTATACGCAATTAAAAACCCAGTATGGTTAAGATTATTTTTGAAGGTACATCTCTTGGAACGAGAGTTTGATTATATTGAATATCAACACATTCTGAGAAATTTAAACACATTAGCTGATGCATTAGCTACTAGTGTTATAAACAGACATTTGCAACATTAAAAGCAGTAATTCAAAACAACATTCGATAAACATGTTGAACAGATAGCCGGAAATAGTAGAAATATCATAGAATAGAGTAATGTTTTCAAAAATATTACATCGTCCTCGATTATAGGTTTAAAAGACCTTATAGTCGGCAAAAATAGTGATACAAAAAACAAAATGTCATGGTCTGCACAAATCATCCACTATTCATGGTGATGATCATGATAGTATATAATAGCTTGTGCTACCCTGTTCAGGAATCTCCTGAACTGACCAGGAACGCCAATGACATATCTCTGGAGACGAAGAGGGACATCGTTTATCGAATTCTCTGGGATATCCAAAGTCAACCACTCTAGGTTGTGTTCCAAGTCAGTTAGAATCTCAGCCCCCTGATCCTGTGTTGGTGCGACAAGCTCTCTTTTCTTCCTATCGAAGCGACAGAGTGTGGCTGGCCTGCGTGGACCAACATCTGCATTTTAAATTTTTTTTATCAGTATTGGATGATTTAAAATAAAAAAATATAAAATTTAGAATTTAGAACATGTCAAAATGTTTCTTACCTAAATCATCCCATTGTGTCCCTGGAGGAAGTGCCATGTCTCGATCGCCACGAAAGTTTATCCCGACATATGGAAAATCTTCTATGGCGAAGATTTGGTTCTCTAACTAATGGAAATAAGCTGGGGTAAAAAAAACAATCTCGTCGCCCTCACTATGACGGGCCATCAGCGCAACCCATCGGACCATCCGAGGCTCTTTGACTCCACCATGATCAACTGAAATGAGTTGTGGGGCAAGAAAAGGAATTCTCTCTAGAGCAAATGTAGTAAAAATAGCTCCATATCCAAAGTTTTTTAACTTTTCATTCTTTGCCCTGGTTAATTGGCCTTTTACATTGGCCAATACTGCCTCACACCAATTGAAAATGGTGCCTCTAAAACAATCGACAAAAATCTGCATCTGGGACCTAGTAGCAACATGTGGAGCGATGCTCCCACACAACCGGGTTATAGTAAATGTAACCACTTTAAGTTCAAGACGGATGATTATTTTTATATCAATCCGTTTATCTTTGGGATCTGCCTCTTCATTGCAAAACTATTGTTGAAGGCTAGTGACAGATTGGCCACCTGCCCTAGCCCCAAACAAAGAAATTGGTTCACCTCTGTTTGATAAACCAGTGAGAAAATATATGTCTTCTAGCTCAATTTCGAGCCGGTGATCCCCAGTTACGAAGCATTTCTCTTGAACATACCATTTGTTTACTAACCAGGTAAGTAAATCTAATTGGGCCCTCATGCCCTGAATAACCCAGAATTTATACAAACCACATTCTCTCAAAACGCTTAATGTGGGCGGATGTAACATGGTAGCCTCATCAACCTCTTCATGTGTACGTTCTCTCCATTCAAGCATTGTAGATATGCTACAATGAAAAAATTGAAAGATTAGAAGCAATTTGGGTGAAGAAATTTGGTTCATTTTGGAGAAAATCATTGTTTTATTTTCTTCATGGTGCCTCTGCAGTTTGTGTACAAAAACAGTGCATGGATCCGCACACGTTTTATACATAAAGTGCGGGACCACAACAATTTTCCCTTTGAAAAATTTTTGGGGTCCGCAAGTATCATATGTATTACCTGCAGGCCCTCGTGAGCGAAATTTTAAACATATTTTTCTCATTAAAAATCAGTTTAAGCACTAAATTAAGAAAATGAACAGACAAAAATGAAGGCGAGGATGATGTAAATTACCTAAAGCTGACGGTTTTCGATTCCGATAGGTGAATTTTCCGTAATCTCCTCTAGAACATTTTTCACCTAAAGCTGTCAAATTTCACTTTGAAATCAAATGGAAAAAATGATTTAGAAAAACTCCTTTTTATAAGATTTTTTGAATAAATGAAATATAATTTTGTTTATTTTTCACTTTTTAAAGGTTGTTTTTCGAATTATTTTTATTAATCATAAACAAGTATGTTTAATTTTTTGAGTCTTTTGTGCAGAATACAGGAGTTTTTGGGTAAAATGATCGTTTTTGACAAAAGAGTACACTTTTTATCCCTTTTTTAAACGCGTTAAAAAATTATGAAAAAGCGAAAATTTGAGTTCTCTTTTAAGCCCTTTTCAGACTCTTTAAATATGAAAATATTGTCGAGTACTTGTCTATTCGAACTCGTTAAAGAAAATGAACAGTTGTCCTTTCAGTATAAGTTTACCCCTTTTCCGGTGAAATGGACTAATTATGAAAAAGGTATACGTTATGGTCAATAGAGTTCTCTCTTGTATTATTTTATCCTTTTTCGGGCTTGAGAGACTAAATTTACGAAAAAGTACACCCACGGAGTTTCCTTAAGTTTTTCTTCTGACTCCCTAAAATTGAAAAACACCGAGTTTCTTCTATACTGGACTCGTTAAAGTTTGAACAGTAAAGGACCTGTAAATTACAAACAGGAACGAACCACTCCTTCTTAGGGTTCAATTTTTAAACTAAGTTGGACTCATCCGAAGGATGAGCTTATATAACAAGCAAATGTTATCCTCCTCAAGCTTGTCAAAAATAAAGAGGTACTTGCCAGAAATGGTGGGGGAAAAGAGAGAAAATGGATCTAGTTGTCATACTTTGTTTAAAAGAAGTATACCACTGCTTAACACGACACTTTTTGTCACACTTCCACTTGGGTTGGGAAAATCCTTTTCCTATCAATTAATCAAACCATATTGAAAGTCTTTAGCCGATTGCTGGGTATTAGCTTTAGGTTAATTGTCACCAAACCATCTGTAGTGTTGTTATGTGTTCAAGAGAATAGTTCAAACAAACCATTCATCTGCAAACATGTGTCTCCATTTGCATTGACCATCCCTGAGTCATTCCTTGCAAAAATTTTCTACAAAACTTGATCTAATGGTTTCGTGTCGTGGGCTTTCCCTCGACAAATCACTTTCTATCAACGATAGCATATCATCTAGGAATTTGATCTAGAATCCTTCAGTAACTTGAAATCTGGATGCCCTAATGGCAGATTTCTCGCCTTCGACAACAGATAGCATCATTGATCTTTGATCGAATGATTCCGTGAAGTATTCGACTTCAAATCATTTATTCACACTTCATGGATTGTGCTAAGTATTTTGAGAGCCATTTTCATTATTGGTGGTTTCTCTCACACTTGTTAACAGTTCACATCATTGACTGGTAATCAAGTGGTTTCTACCAGGTTGAACTTCGACACAATCAATCGCATGGATAGAATCGTACTAGTTCGGGTTGCGGAAATCAAGACCCTGGATCTAGTTTCGACCATCCAGGTTGCGAGGAGTTTTATTATTCGTTATGCAATAGACTATTCATGACAGATGGCTATGTCCATACTGTGTCTACTATTTATGTAATATTAGAATCATTTGTATACTAGAACATTTTAGTTAAGATTTGATTTAGTTAGTTTTTGCTCTGAGTATGGGAATGCCTACCTCAACGACGATATATATATATACATATATATTTACATTGAATGTTTTTGCAGTTTCCAACCGGTGTCCATAATCAAATCCTTGGAATGATAAAGCACTTCACTCTTCGAATTATCTCAGATTTCATGCTTTAGGGGGCAATCTGTTACACATTATTTTGTCACCATGAAATTTTTATGTCTATATGGGTTCATCAATACCTATATAATGCTCCCTTAGAAGTCTACAACCCTAAAGTTCCTAAACCAAGTTCTGAATTTGGAGAAAAGCTTGTAAAAATCATAAAAATACTTGTACCGCACTTTTCCTTAGTCTTACCTGCGGCACCGCACTATTTTGCTCCAGAAATTGCGGAGTTGACTGCACATTTTCTTCATTAAAACTGAGGACCCCTGTAAAACGTAAAACGAAGGTGAAAGTAAATTCTAGAAGTCCAGCTGGTCGAATATTCTCCTAGCTGGAAGCTTCTAGAATGCGTTATCCAGTCGAAGCTTCACTCCCTCCATTATCATGAACATTCATCCCTTCATTAAAGGAGCCTATTCCTTGGATTTTGGAACTTAATCCCTTGATAAGGGGACTCTATCCCTTCCATTTTGGAGTTGTAACCACTTTCCTTCTCCTATAAATTGAAGCTTTGGTTTAGTCTCAAGGGTACATGCTCACATATGTAAAAATTCTCTATGCATTTTGTATACACTTAGTACTTTCTTTTTACTTGGTAACTACAATAGAGAATGGAATTGCTGAAGAAGCATAATCTTTGCTAACTACGGGAATGATTACATACTCGTAGTTAGGCTGGTTCGAAGAGTGGAAGGGCTTGTCAGACCTAAAGGAAACACTTGTTCCGGACCCCCGGAAGGACCTATATGACATCAAAGAAAACGCGGTTGTAAGATTCCTTTTTTTTATTTAAAGATAATACAATTGGATCCTGTTTTCTCAATAAGTTGTTTATGTGTTTACTTGAATGACTTATTTCTTAAATTCCTTGATCATTAAGATAGATTTGTGATTTCTGAATTCGCATATGTTGCAAGTGCTGTTGATCCTCTTCTATGTCTTTGTTTGCATATCTTAAGAGGTGAGTTCTTGGAGCAACAGGAAATAAGAAATCAACTAGCATTAGACCACAGGGAGGTCCTTTCTTCATCGTAGAAAATTCTAAATCATATGTCATCTAGAGAAAATATTTTAAAAATTGTCCTGTTTGTTTCTAGCTATCCTTGTGATACTAGGGAGATCTTTCTTGTCTGCAAGAACGATTTATCTGCCTAACAGGACCTTCTGAGTTCATAACAATCTAAATACCCCTTAGGACTCCAGAATCCCTTCATCAACAATATCCTATTATTTATAGCTACCTCATCACTATCACTAACACAATGGTGATCATGATGCAACCTCTGATGTCAGTGACAATCTAGGTATCCCGTATGACTTCAGTAACCTTCATCAAATCATAAAGAAACTTAACTGATAGCCTAAGAGTAGGATATAGCTTTTCACCATCCTAGAAAATTGATGACTCAGCTATAGGACACTCTTACAAACCTTAGGACTACATATATAAACTCAAAAAAACCCCAAAAAATTTCTAGATTGGATTTTTGTCAGTATTGGTAGTGGACCATAGACAGCATATCTTCAAAACAACTAAAAATATCCACCTGGCGACTCCACTAGCCTCCAGTAGGCCTTCTAAATTTTGCTAAGTATCTATAGACTCCTGTAGGACTGCATCAAACCAGCCCTGAGAAGTCTAGAAACCTAGTCACACAATGTGCGAGTTTGATAACACCTAGAGAGGTCAGCCTTCCGAAAGTAGTCATAAAATTTCAGCCTCTCTAAATTTTGAATTTGAAATCTAGCTTCGCAAAGAATCAATACCAGATCTCATCCGAACCCAAACCCTCCTAATATAATTGATGACCCAGAAAGGATTTTCTAGCAAACTTATGAAATTGGAAACTTAGCTAATAATAGGACCATTCATAAAGCAAGCTCTGTACTTTAACATCTTACATCATTGCAAGATCCCCAGTTTGACTTGCGCCATACAAAAAACCTTTTCAGGACCAAGTCACAAAGTAGGATCGACCATACCGACCTTGAGCCCATAGACTTGCATCAGAGTCTTAGCAGAGAAGCTTCTCCTTCCACACCACCTGATTTCCAACTTCTCCACCACTTTGGCTCTTTTCACCCCAAGTCTGCTCAGAATCAGTTTACTGGTCCAAGTACTTTCGCCACACCCATTAACACCACCACTGTGCCAACCACTCCATCTCATAGCACAAATCCTCCACTTGTAAATCCACCATTAGCCCCTACCATGGCAGCATGGTATGCACCCCTTGTGTTACCACAACCATTAGTACCTTTGCCAAATGATTACCAATCTAGAATCCCACACTTCACCGGGGTTGAATCCACCACTGTCGAATAGCATGTAGATAGAATGAATGATGCTTTTGACTACATGGAATTAGAAGAGGAAACCATGAAGATGAGGATGTTCACCCAAAGTCTAGGAGGAGAAGCTAAGAAATGGTTCAAAATCCTAACTCCCAATAGCATACATGATCTCTCTTCCCTTTACGAAACTTTCATAAAAAAATGGGAAATCAAGAAAAACCCTCTTCAGATCCTCTCGGAATATAGCAATCTTAAAGAAATCTTAGGCCTAGCCTTAGCTAAATTCCCGGAGGGTTTTGACCCCGACAAGGCCTATCAACTAAGAGAAAGAGAGCCCCTAACTCTAGAAGACATGCAAAAAGGAGCTATAAGTGTAGAGGCCAACTTAATTGAAAAAAGAGCTAAGCTAAGATCAGAAAAGAGGGTAACATACAACGATGACACCATGCCCTCCACCTCCTCATATGATTCCAAGATGGACAACTTTCTTAGGACCATGGAAAGAATTATGGAGAGAATAAGCATAAATGAAAGAGCACCCCCTAGGGACAACCAACCAAATACCCAAAACAGACCAAGGGAAAATGATCAACAAATCAGACCACCCTTCCAAGATAACTATGTTGACGAAGGGGAAAGATATATTGAACAACCAGATGAAAATCATCTAAACTTGATAGGCTCTAATAGTGAGGGTGAAGTTTTTCTCACAGAAGAAGAACAAGGTTTTTTCTCCTCAAACCAAGATGAAACGAGCTATGAAGATTCTGAAGACCACGAATTGGGATTATAAAATTCCATAATGGAAGTCC
Source organism: Pinus albicaulis (assembly GCA_034641835.2). Taxonomy (NCBI): domain Eukaryota; kingdom Viridiplantae; phylum Streptophyta; class Pinopsida; order Pinales; family Pinaceae; genus Pinus; species Pinus albicaulis. The sequence continues at coordinate 22,406 of JAXQQM020064621.1, forward strand.
ATAGGCAATATGACCTTAGGAGTAAGAAAAACCAAGACAACTCCAGGAAAAAAAACTCAGACACTGATGTTAATAAAACTCCCGAAAACATTCTTAGAAGAGCAGCAGACAATAACAGCGCCATGGCTAAGAAAACTAATCCCAACAAGGATAAAACTAGCCAACCAGGTGTTGACACAAACTGTCCTAGCACCTCTTCTAGTGGCCCTGAGAAAACTCTACTGACCAAGGCCCCGAATCAAAATCATAAAATTAAAAATGCGAAAAATTTATGGCTGATAAAACTGATGTAAATATGTCTAAAAATCAAGTACTTTTCAGTTTTGAATGAGAGATCGCCAAAATCAAAATAGCCATCCCTCTCACTAAACTAGTAGCTCAGGATATGTACTGCTCCCAAGTTTTGAAAGTTTTGAACATAGGGAATGATACAAATACGCTAAATTTAACAGATGACAAACCAGAACTGTTGTTTGGTCCTGAGGTTCAAGGAAAACTCCAAGAAGGAGTTGTCCCTCCTTTCTATGTTAGCCTAAACATACACGACAAAATATTACACAATGCCATGTTAGATTCTGGTGCCTTGCAGAACCTCATGCCTAAGGTAGTCACGAATATATTAGGTCTAGAAATAACCAAACCATATAAATACTTATACTCTTTTGATTCAAGTAGAGTAAAGTGTTTGGGGCTAATCAAAGATCTATGTATCACTTTGGCGCAAATACCCACCAAAAGTCTAGTCATGGATATAGTGGTGGCTGACATTCCCCCAAAGTATGGCATGCTTTTGTCCAAATCATGGGGAGCCAAACTTCAGGGTAGCCTCCAGATGGATATGACATATGCTACTATCCCTGTTTTCAATCAAACCAGAATATTATACCGAGAATCCCACATGAAATATATGGTGAGTAGCCTAGATAGGCCTAACAACACACCGGTTTATTCCATTCATTCAGATTTTGATTCTTTTATCTTGTATAATGAGAATGAGATTAGTAGACAATTAAAATGAAGTGAGAAAGAGCTAGGCGCACCGGAACACTCATACTCACCCTCAAATGAGGAAAATGATAACCAAAACTCTAGTAACCCTGAACAACAACTCAGTGAGCTCTTTAAGGAGTACATTCATGTATGTTAAAATTCCATTTGGATTGATGAATGTGGGGGCCACTTTCCAAAGGGCCATGGACATAGCCTTTTTAGAAGACATAGGTTACTTCATAGTCATTTACCTCGATGACATCACTGTTTACTCTAAGACCGATGAAGACCACTTGGTCTACCTTAGAAGAGTTTTTGAAAAATGTAGAAACTATGGCCTATCTCTGAATCCCAAGAAAACACTTTTTGGTCTCGAGGAAGGAAATATCCTAGGTCATATCATTCCCGAAGAAGGAATCAGAATAGACCCCAAAAGGATTGAAGGCATATTTCAAATCAGCCACCCCAGAAACATTAAAGAATTTCAATCCTTTATTGGGAAAATCAATTTCTTAAGAAGATTCATGCCCAACCTTGTTGAACTCTTGAGAAAGATTACAAACATGCACAAAAAAGAAGTAGGATTTAAGTGGACTTTGGAGGCCAAAAAATCTTTCAAACTGGTTAAACAAGCACTCACCCAAACACCAGTTCTAATAAGTCCTAATTTCACCAAAGACTTCTATATTTTCTCATCCGCATCTGAACATATGGTGGATGCAGTGTTGTTACAAAAGAATGTGATGGGACAAGAACAACCCATAGCCTTCTTTATCAAAGCCCTTAAGGATGCTCCCTTGAAATATAACATCATGGAAAAACATGCCTTCACATTAATAAAAGCATTGAAAGACTTCAGAGTTTATATCTTGCATTCTCATATTATTGCTTTTGTTTCGCACACAGTTGTCAAAGATATCTTAAATCATGATCTCGATGGTAAAAGGGGAAAGTGGATTTCTGTTATCTTAGAATATGATCTAGAAATTAGACCCATTAAACTGGTTAAAGGACAAGGACTTGAAAAACTCATAGTTGAAACAAATCTACAAGCATTAGATATGAATTTTGTTGACTCTTTAGAAGAACAAGAAGAATGCACAACTCCTCATGTTGAAGAAGTATTTTTAAATTCACCTTGGTATGATGATATTCTTTATTTTCTATTCTATCTTAATGCTCCTCCTACCTTATCAAAGGAAAAAGAAAGATTCCTGAAACAAAAATCTTTAAAATTCTGTATTTTAGATGGAGTTCTATACTGGAAGAATCCTATTGGTATATTTCTTAAATGTTTGCTTGAGGATGATGCAGGAAAGATCATGCATGAAATACATGAGGGAGAATGTGGGGGCCATCTTTACTGGAAAAACACAGCTAACAAGATCCTTAGAGCCAGTTACTATTGGCCCACCATGTTCTCTGACACCCACAAACTAGTCATGACTTGCCATAAATGCCAAATTTTTGATGGCAAGAGAAATCTTTTGCCTTTGCCTTTACATCTGATCATTGTTGAAGCTCCGTTTCAACAATGGGGTTTAGACTTCATTGGAGAGATCCACCCTTCTTCATCTTCCCAACACAAATGTATCCTCACTTCTACTGATTACTTTACCAAATGGATAGAAGCTATCCCCTCTAGGAATGCCACCGATTGAGTCATTATCAAATTTCTTGATACCAACATTCTATCTAGATTCGGTTTCCCTAGGAAAATAATTACAGACAATGAAGATGCATTTACATCCAAAAGAATGGTTGACTTCTATCATAAATATCACATCACATTAGGACATTCCATAGCTTATTACCCTCAAGGTAATGGGTTAACCGAGTCCTCTAATAAAAGCCTAGTCAATATCATTAAGAAGCTTCTGGAACAGAATCAAAAGGCATGGCATGGAAAGCTAGTACATGCACTATGGGTTGATAGACTAACCACCAAGAAATCAATTGGTATGTCTCCCTATCAATTATTTTATGGCATGGACGCCATTTTCCCGACATCTTTGGGAGTCCCGGTGATGAAACTGTTACAAGAAGTACAATCAGAAGAAAATGACATGTAAAGGAGGCTGAACCAAACTATCCATTTACAGTAGACAAGAGAGGAGGTGTACAAAAGGACACAGTTAGTACAGGAAAATATGAAGAAAATATTTGATAGAAAAAGCAAGGACACTTATTTCCAGATTGGAGATAAGGTGCTAAAGTGGGACTCAAGGAGAGAAGATAGAGGTAAACATGGTAAGTTTGAAAACTTGTGGAAAGGGCCATTCATTATCAGTTCATCTATAGGAAAAAATGCCTTCTTTTTACAAGAACCTGATGGGACTGAAACATTTGGAGGTCCTGTCAATGGCAGGACACTAAAACACTACTTTTGTCAATATTCGTAGCTTTAATTTTTCACTCATTGTACATGCCATGGTTTCAAGAAAAGGTCGAAAAGAGAGAAAACACAAAAACATAGAAAAAATTGAAAAGAGGGCAGATTCAAAAGACAAGGTACAACCCCATACCCAAAAAATAGTAATACTGAAAGTGTGTAAGCCTAAATTCCACTACTGGTGCAAAAAGAATGTCTTGTTCAGCTGTCTAGCCTAATCATGGCTAAACATGTTTTAAATTTATTGTTGAAAAGTTAGTGAAAAGAATGCTGGTCAAATCATTGAAGCTTGACTTGTCGAAGAAAATAAATTAGGAAAGAAAGATACTGGTTCAACATGCTCAAAACAGAACCAAGGAGAAAAATAGGGATGAATATAAAACTATGTATCCTAGCCCTTATTTTTCTAAGTCCTATTTTGTACAAAAATAACATTTGTGTGCAGCTTGTTTTTATGCCACAAACCCATGATAAATCAGATTTTATAAACCTGATTTAGTCATGTTTTCAATTTCATGTTTTTATCTTAGAGAATGAATTCTTTCATACTACTTAATCTTGACAGTCAAATAGACTAGGTAGAGAATAAGAAGAGTTCACTAGCATAATCTGAACTCTTGGAAGAAATAAGTGTAGAAGTAGATAGTTTGTTTTTTCTTTCAAAAGAAAAAATGTCAATGGGTTTGCTAGTTCAAGTACACCCAAGGAAGAGAAAATTTTATCAAAGTAGGTTGGGTATGTAAAGTGAAGTTGAGCTAATCATGCTTTCAGATTTTCAAAATCACCATTTCAGGGAAAGAAGTGGCAAAAGAAAATAAGAAAATCCGCCTAATGGATGAGGCACTGCTCTTCATAAGCCGGAGATCTGAAATTCTGGACACCTCCTGAAAAGGAGGTGCCCTCCCTAAGTGGAGCCACTGTTAGTCATCAGTAATTTTTACTTTTTTAGATGAATAAATGCTTTGTCATGGATTTCTAGAAACATAATTCAAGAATCATGTGAGTTCTAGAAATCTCCTCAAAGAAAAAATTTTCACGATCCCACTTCTCTGCCAAAGCATGGCCAATCTATCACCCAGATAAGACCAAATCCTGAACTGATGTCCCTCACTCTCACTACGTTTTCCACCTCTACATATAACACTCTGTCTCTGTTTGCCTAATCCCTCTATTTTAACACCTTGTTTCGCCAAGTAAACCAAACTTTTTCCCCTACTCACCAAGTGCCTCAAGCAATGATGGTTTCAAAACTCCCTTTCTAAAGCCCCTTTGAATAAAGAAAGGTTTTCTAGTTGTCTAGGATGGTAGTGCATAATAGAGTGTCAAAAACCCTGTCTCCTCATCCAAACCCTGATTCAATTTTTCAGTCAAAAAACCTATTCCAAGGACATTAAAATAAGTCAAATAGGATCACCTAGGTTATGCACTATCATGGTTCTAAATTCACTGTTTCCACAGATATTCAAAGGTGAAGTCAATAGAACACAAGAATGAAGCCTATCATTTTCCAAAGAATATCAAACACCTCCAAAGATATCCTCTTGATCAAGCAGTAAGCCTGCAAAGGAGCAAATTACCATGTCCAAGCATTTTTGCAGGAATGTTTTGTAAATGGTCAACACAAGAAACAGAGCCAAAGAAGAAGGCCTAAAAAACTTATAAAGGCATCCAAAACAGGTGATAAGATACAACAGGCTTAAGTTCACAAAGGAGATCATTCAAAAGGTATTTAGCCTAAAGCAAAAGTTTTGTAGGGAGACAATTGTCCCTTACTTGTCTGCAAAAGAGTCAAAGGGCTATCAAGCTATCAAGAGGTAAAGTAATGAGGGGCATTATCACAATAAAACCACTCACAACCAAGAAGAAATCAGCAAGGTATGTGTTTGATGGGAATCAAGATTCATGACTGTTTTGACCAAGCAATAGAGAAATGGTAAGGTTACAAAGGCAAAGAACCCCTAAACCCCTTCAAATGATCATTGAAGGCTTTTAGACATAAATAGTGAGTTTGATAAGTGTCTCTTTGAGAACTTATAAGATAACATTGTTTGTTTTTCCAAAGTATCCCTAAAAACTCAGAATCTTGGGAAGATAGACAAAGATGGTCAAAATAGTGACAAAGAAACCTCCTTCATCACAGCAGATGGTTTCAAGGGTTTTCAAGCTACCTTATAGGGTTTGGTAGAAAAGCACTAACTCCACCTCAGCAAAAGGTAAAATTAGAGTTTTTAAAGAAGAGCAAGAAGGGTAGACATGAAGATCAAATAATCCACTACACCAAAGGCAGAAAGATGATGAAGAGTATCATCAAGAAGAGGCAAGAAATGTCAGTTCAAAGGTATTTTTCTCTGAAAAACAGTTAGAGACATCTTCAAGTGGCCAAAGGGGACAAAAATGGGCAGAAATTGTCAAAGATAGCAACTATGATAAGCATGGGTCATTATTTGATAAAGCAAGCGGTCCAAGTTTAAAAGAGCCAGTGATCAAAGTGACCTAAAAACAAACAGATATACCCCTGGTTTACAGCAGAGCAGTGAAATCCCAACAAGGACCTCTTTATCAAATGACTATTCTGCAAAAAAGATGAATAAGACATAAATAACACTTCAAAAAGCTGACAAAGGTGTTTTTCCCACAGAAAGAATGACAAGGTCAAAGGAAAGAATGTTTCAAATATAGAATATCAGTCAAAAGGAGAAATGGAAAAAATGATGAGTTTGCTGTGTATAAGTATTAAAGTCAAAAACAGGTTCTTTTTCCAAAAATGGCTGAGAGACATAGGCTTGGTGTATTCTGAAAGGGTTTCAAATTAAAAAGAGCCCTAAGAAGCCTCCAGCAATGAAGAAAAGCAAATTTTTCAATCAAATATACCACCTGCAAGACCAAAACAGTCAAAGACACAGTGAGAAAAAGTGAAGAAACATAAACATTACAAAAGTGGGCTTTGGCTTCAAATTTATTTTTCAAAAAGGTTATAAAGGCCTTTTTGGGTATTCCCCCGCATCATTTTTCATCTCAAAGAAAAAGAAAGCCGTTGAGAGAGAGTTAGAGGGTTTCTGTGCAAAATCAGTGAAAATCTCCAAGCGCTACGCACCGAGGCCGGCTCTACGCACAGGAGAGGTGGTCGCAGTGTTAGTTAACACTGCACTATGCACCTAGGGCTCGGTGCTATGCACGTGGGCCGATGTTACGCATGGACACAACAAAGCTCCCGAGTTGCCTAAAACTGCCATTCGGCAACCCGCCGCTACGCTCCAACGGGCCCAACTGGCCCATCTCTAGCTCGAGATGACCTGGCGCTACGCACAGACAAAGTGTGTCTAAATTTGCTAAAAGGAGTCAAAAATTTGATTTTTCACCCCCAAGATTCCTACAATCAAAGACACAAGGTTGGTAGTTTATTTTCTTGCCTCCAAGCTTTCATTTTCCTAAGCAAAGAGATATTTAAATCCCTAATTAAACCAAACCCTAGGTTGCATAAGAAATCATTTTTAAATATCTTTGGTTAGGGTTTGCAAAGGATAAAAATGTTATATATGCCAGAGGAGATTGAGTGACAACAAAAAACCTCTAAAACACTAAGTGCACTCCTAGAAAGTTTCATCTTGGCCCCCATTTGCAAAATTCGCCAATCACCTCACTAATTGCAACCTTTTGGCCTAAAGGCTCTCAAACAAAATCTAAAAATATTGTTGTGCTAGAACCAGTCACCATGTATGAAGGATAAATTCATACCAGCAGTGATGAAAGCCAAAAACTATCCAAGCCTAAACACAAGGGAGGAAGGGAAAATAGTTTTGAGCCCTTAGAAACCATTCAAATTACTTCCTCTCCCATGATCCTTTCATGCTTTCAGGATGTTGGGTGTTATCAGTTTTGTGAAATGGTCAAGCAAGTCAAAATCCACACAGAATTGACTAGATTTTTCATCCTTGGCTTACAAAATGACCAAGTTAACCTAGCAGGAGTGGAGTTTGAACTCTCATATGAATCCATTTCTAAAGAAACATGTATACCAGACATTGGTGAGATATGGTTTAAACAAAAGAAGTTGGATTTGAGCTATTATGAGCCCTACCTCAAACCTAGCTGTCAACAAGGTTGCAAGGTTGTCTTCCCCTTCTCCCACCTACTAGAGAGGTATGCCCTACTGATGAGGCAGATTATCAAGTATTTCACCTGTGAGGGGAGATACTCCAGGATTTACTCATATCATATAAGGTTACTGATGCACTTCACCAAATTCAAAATGATGAACCTACAATACTAAATTTTCCGAAGTATTGACAAGATGGCCTCAGTTGTCAAGAAGAGAAGTTTTGACCACCAAATGCAGAGCCTTTTCCACCACTCCTTGATCAAAATGATTGTCTTACACCAGCTGGAGCACCAAGGAATCCCTTTGGAAGTCTTCATCTCACATGATGTGTTTACAAATCCCCAAGCCTTCATTCAGCAGAATCTGCCTTCCACTTCAAAACCACCTACCTCCACTCCTCCATCATCTCTCCATATGCCTTCTCCACAAATAAATTCACCTCCTATCTCTTCTCCTAATGTACCAAGTGAAGACGCTGACAGTGGCTCTAATGAAGAGAAAATAGATGACAATAATGAGGAAGAGGATAGTGAGGTAGAAACTGAGATAGATGAAGAAAATAAAGAAGAAGGAAATGAGTTAGAAACTAAGGAAGATGAAGAAAACAAAGGAGAGGACGGTAGTGAGCAGGAAAGTGATAATAGCCACAAAAAACAAGAAAGTGATGACAACATAAATCAGGAGAAAGATGCAAATTAGGCAAAGGTTGAAAACATTGAGGCAAATGGAGAGCTTGATAAAGATGATGAAATTGGTGAAAATGATGAAGATTATGGGACAAAAACAAAGTTTAAATAAGAAGAACTACAAAGTGATGATGACCAAGAAGAGGCAGCCTCTTAAGAGGGAAACAGTGAGCAAGAAAATAGAGTTGAAATCAGTAAGCCCCATGATGAGCAAAAGGGCCAAAACAGTGGGTCTTATGATGAAGAGGATGACACTGAAATCACATATGAAGATAGTGGGGAGGAGGCATATGAAGGTGATGAAGATAATAAGCAAAGAAATGATGAATTTGAGCATGAAAGTGAAACAAATCACAGTGACAAAGGTGCTGAAATAAATGAATAAAGTGAAGATGAGAAAAGCAAGGATGATGATGAGGTAAAAGGTCAAGAAATCAGTGACCCTATGGAGCATCAAGTGACTCATGAAATCCATGACAACGATGAAAATGCTTGTGGCACCTCCAAAGGTAAAAACACCATCATCAATCCTCTCACATGTACCTATCACAGATGCAGAAGAGATGTGTTTGCTACCTCAAAAAGGAAAAGTGCCATCTCTCCTCCTGCAATCAAGAATCAAGAAAAAGGAAAGGGAAAGATGGACAAAGATGAGCAGAATGTATAGGTAATAAGGAGTGAAAGGATCAAGAAGACTTCTCCAGGGTCTCAATTCATTGATCTTGACAGTGGCAATGAGGACCAGAAGATGAAAACTAGGTTACTCCTCTTGGAAAAAGATGCACAACTTTAGGAGTGGGAAAAGGAGTTTGATATGGCTCAAATGGTCATCCACTATTACAAAGAGGAACATATGCATTTCAAGGAGGTCAAGAGGGGCCTTGTCCTACAAAATAAAATGGCCAAACATTATGCAAGGAAAAGCATGCTTGCTAGTGCCAAGATAAAGAAGGCCCTCATTGAGCTAGAAGACCTAAAAACAACCAAAGTGAATGAAAGCCTTGGAGTCTTGTCTAAGGCTTCTCAAGAGGTGTCCAAAACCTCGTAAGGGGTCTCTCCACAAATTTTGAGGCAAATTGGACAACTTTTTGTTTTTTCCAAATTTTGACCCCTAGGAGCGCAACACCCTAGCTGCTATGCACAAAATTGGTGCATACTCAGCTCTCAAAGTTTACATTTTTGGATTTTTCACATCACCAAAAATCTACTCACCAATTTTTAGATCATTTGGAGCATTTTTACCCCCTCAAAAGGTCAAAAAACATCAAACTTTTGACCTTTCTGCCTCCTTTTCAGACAAGGTGTTACGCGTAGAGCAGTGTTGGGAGATTTGATTTTTGAGTAGGTAAATGGAATCCACTCAGCGCAAATCAGACATTTTTGGAAATGAAACTCATCATGCATTCTAACGAGCCATCACGGAGCCAAATCCGGTGTCGGGAAGACCTCCAAAGTACTGCTGCAAAAAGGCCTATTTATGCACTACGCACCTGGCATTTTTTCACTCTTTGACACAGTGCGCTACGCACTTGTAGATAAGTGGGAAAAATGTACGTTTGGAAAGTTTTCTCACGCTTTTCAGAGCCTAAAATTCAATATAATTGCTATTTTGGGCCATAAAAAGTATTTGTTGGATATTTTTGTGCCTTGGCCCTTGCAAGGCCTTAAGGACAAGTTAGGATATTTCTTTTTGGCCAATAGGCTTCTAGATGCTCTAGTAGGCTCTCCTCTCCTTATTTGTTATATAAGGCATGAGGATTCATTGTAAACAGTTGGGACTTGATTTTTTAAAGAGAAATACATGGTTTTATGAGCTTGGAGAAGAAATTGGTTTTATGAAGTGAATGAATGGCTTGTTTGGCTTGATGATGGAGAAGCATGTTTGCAGGATTCCATAGCTTGGTGAATGGTGATGTTTTCTTAACTTTTTAATTTTTTCTTGTCCTCATTTCCATTTCATTCTTCTTGGTTTCTATAAATTAGAAAAGTATAGTTTGAGACATGCTCATGGAAGCACCTCAAACCTCTTGTTTGTTATAGCTTTGATATTTTCCTCTTTTAGTCATCTTAAGGAATTCTTGACTGCTCCTTAGGTCCACTAAAACTTGTTTTTGTTTCATTAATTGTTATTATGCTAGCTTATAAGTATGATTCATGGTATGCCCTGCTTATTTAAAGTTTTCAAAACCCTATCTTGAAGCTTTTCTATGAAATATTGATAGATTAGGTTAAGACAAAGAGGTCTCGTTCAATCTTGCCCTTTGCCCATGCTTACGAACTTATTTCAGAGTTCCCAATAACTTTATATATGCTGTTTATGAGTTCCATATCCATAAATTGAGTTGTTTGTCTATCTTATGTGTTTTCCCAAAAGCTGAAGGTGAATTTCTAAAGTTAGGAGTTCTAATGCTTCTATGTTTCACTGGAATGTTCATCTTACATGTTTATCAGTTTGAGTATTATTCATAAAGATTAATTTTTTTCCCTACCTCATGATTTATTGCTTCAAACTATATATGTTTAAGAAATCTTAGTTTTTTCCCAAACTTGATGTTCATTACACCTCATACATCACCCAAAGTATCCATTAACCTTGCTAAATCGGCCCTGCAATACACTCTGTTTCATCATTTAGACACCCTTGACTTCATCTAACCCCATAGCCTTTATAACCTCTCATTCCACCTATCCTACTTAATCATCTTACCCCAACCCAAAACAAACAAACAAAACTACACTTAAAAAATAGCCTAAAATCAATCATTCAAAGCGAACAAGTTCACATCCTTCGCCTAATAGAGAGAGCCCTCTCCGAGTCCAGGAAGGCTATGTCCTAGGACTCCAAATATTTCTCTGATGTTACTCTGTTTTTTGGTTTACCAATATGCCAAATTACAGGACACCAACAAAGTGATATCAAAGAAAAGTACAAACAGATCAAAACCAAAAATGAAGAGATCAAGAATGAGATCTATTCACAGTTTTTAAGCAGACTCCAGGAAATCAAAATAGGTTTCTTTCAGCCTTTGATTACACAAATAAAATTTTCTAATGATAGTCTACAGCCAGCAGTGCCTAAACCTACAACAACATCAGATTACAAGAGAGCTGATATTGAAATTCCAGTAGAAAGCATTCATCCCTTGGATCAGATTCAATTTCATAAACAAAGCTTAGAAATGCTTTATTCTACTATGACCACAAGGGCAATGAGTGCCCAGAAACTCTATAACACTATAAAAAATTTGAGAGATCAGATTAGGATTGAAAAAGCTTCTTATTATGCAAAAGACACTAGAATCAAGTCTTTAGAATAACTGGTGATTGAAGTAGGGTATAACCCTTCAAATGTAAAAGCTACAGAGGAATTGGTGAAAAATAAAAATGCTGATATTACAGCACTTAGAAATCAATTGAAACTGCCTCCAACAGAACATCCACAGGCTAAGGAAACTGTGTAGGAGGAAAATAAAAAATATGAGATGATGAGTCTCATACTACAAATGAAAACACATATAAAGGAGATGGAGATTGAAATGGATAAGCTTGTCCAAGAAAAAGAAGCTGCAAAAACTCAAAGTGTTCCTCCTACATCCATTCCCATGGTAACAATGGCAGTTCCTTCAACTTTAGCAGAGGATTTGGCACCAAAAGTCCCATTGGCCATAGTTGTGCCAATTAATTTTTCAAGTACTTCTGCCACTGAATCTTCCACTTTAGCAGTGCAACAAACAGATGAGGCCAACAAAATCATTAAAGCCATGGAAGAGATATCTATACAGAATAATGAGATAAAGATATTGAATGAACAAATCAAGAAATTGGAATATGCGAAGAAATTAGAACAAATAAATGCTAAAACAGAGGAGCAAAAGGCCAAAAGGTTAAGTGAATAGTTAAAGAAGGTTGAAGCAGAGTTAACCTTAAAAGAGCCCATGGCCTACATAAAAAATCAGCTGTGGTCCACAATCATTGATTCAATAAATGATACTTGGCCTTCCAATCAGGTAATCTATGAACAAAATGACTTAATCAAAGCAGCCAAAGAAGAAAATTTGAAGACAAAGGAAGAGCTAGGTGCTAAACCTGAAGAAGCCTTAGAAATAATCAAGTTTCTCAATAATAAAAACAAACAAGAATTGGATGAGATAGGGATTACTGACAGAACTGAAACAATTCTTGAGGTAAGAAAGGTACTTTCAAAGAAAAACTTAATGAATCAACTAGAAGAGAAGTCTCAAAACATGGATTTGGCCATAACTAAATGGTTAAGTTTGACACATTAAGACAAAAAGGCTTGCCAAACATTCTTGTTATCAATGATAAACTGATGAAGCAAGAAGATAACAACAAGAAGATAAGAGACTTTGCTAGAGATCAAGTGAACAAGGCAGATTGGCAAGGAGTTCCCATGGGTAAAATGTTTCATAAAAGTGTTGAAAACTTGTTTTGTTTACAGCATGAGATAAAACATCTCTTTGTAGTCAAGCCAACCTTTGTTAGATACACAGAGGTTGATGAGAATTTCAGAAAACTTACAAAGATCAAGTTACCAGATGAAGAGTTTTTGCAAAAGCTCACAGATTTACTGTAAAAGGCAGTTTACAGTAAAAAATGATGAAAAAACAGAGTGTTGTTTTTACACAGTAAAAACAGATTTTTAATGGCACTAAAACACTCAAACAATAGGTTAAAGAGTATCAGTGGTTAACGTGTATCAATTAAAGAGTATTAGATGAAAGATAAAGTTTCAAAACTAATTGAAGATCAAGCGCCAGCGTTGAAGACACCTCAAACAGCTAGTTGCAGCCTAAGTCTAACAAGAAAGATATTTTATTTAATAAATAGGACAGCTTGCAAGTTTGTTATGTAGCTGTCACTATCTTTTTGAAATAAGATATTTTATTTCCAAAAAACATTCCTACGAGTATTCTAGGATATTTTGTATTACTTTTTGTATAAATAATTCATCCTTTGAAGTATTAGTGTGGAATAAATTGCTTAAGATTTCTATAGTCAATTTTTCTGTCCCTGAAGGGTTTTTTGTATCAAGTTTCAAGTCAGTAGGCTGGAACAAATCAATAAAGCATCATATTTCAGGATTCATGTGTTTTCCCACTTAAGTGAAGTACTTTCTTCTGTTATTTGTTAAATCTTCTTATGTTTTCCATCCATACATAAATGTGTTCTAAATTTTAATGTGAAATTAGGAAGTGATATATCAGAATTTGTTAAAAGCACTTTGTTATTTACTGGTTTTCGTTTTAATGTTTTCTGCTGATATCTAGACTAGGGAACACTTAATTGCTTCCTAATTTCTAATGACCCCTACATCTTCATTCCATATCCGGATCAAAAAATCCTTGATTTCTATTTATCCCGATTAAACCACTTCACCAATCAGCCTCAAAGATCTTGAGTGACTCTGCTATCTTGACCTGAAAATATTTGACTTTAGACCTTGATCCTGATTTGTCTACTTGACACATTGACTCCATTTTCCCAATGGAAAAAAAATCTATCACTATCCATCTCAATAAGTGATTTTTTCCCACCAAACCATACCAAATATCAAAACCAAATTCCCCATATAACTAACCTAAGATCTTATATAAAAACATAATTAAATCTTATAAAGAAAGCCCTCTCTGAGCCTTTGGAAGGCTAGATCATAAAGCTTAAAAGTAGGTCTATGGTTACCTCTAATATTCTTTAAAATATAAAATAAAAATCTCACAACTTTGGGAATTATTAGAGTGATAACAGATCCAATGGTATAAATCGAGTTTTTAACCATTGGGAAAGGTTCAATTCCCATGGGGGCTTCCTTGGAGCCATGGGGCACTTTGAGATAGTGGTTGTGTATGTTTGCACCTATAGAGACCATATTAAATGGTGTGCATGTGCACACATAAATGAGTCAAAGCCCTCCCCCATTTCCTCCTTTATTTAAAGGTCAAAGGATGTTAGCTCGAGTAGTTTGGTGAAAAATTCCTTTCTCTAGTTCCATGGGTTCAAGTATTTAAGGAAATATTATAAATGACATTTTTGTGGCATTTATGAACTAATATTATCAAGAGCGTAGTAATTTGGGATAAGTAACAATCACATTAGATATGCTTTTGACATTTATTTATTAAAATGACGAAATCATAACAAAATAATGAAAATTGAAGTTAAAAAACATAACTAAAAACATTTGTGCTAAGGATAAATAATATAACTATATACAATCATTTTAAAACACAAAAAACATCTAATATAGATATTTGTTGATTGATAATATGGTCCAATAATTATGATTTAAAATCACATAGTACTTGAAAGATAATGTTAAAAAGATAATAAACATTTTAACATCCCCTAGTTGATTTTCCAGGTAAATAAAATAAGACCAAGGTCATGGGACATGTATTCCAAGCTGAATGTTGGGAAAAATAAAGTGATGGGTATCACTTTTGATTAATTAATGGCTATGAAAATTGACAAAGGAATTGGCAAAGGCAAAGAGACATTAATTGGCATTTTATTTATGAAAATAAAGGAAAATAGGAGAAAATGAAGGTGAAGATACACAAATTTCCATGCTAAGGAAAATAGAGGAAAAATGGAGGAAAATGAAGAATATAAACCTCAATGATAAAAACGATTTTGAGGATCAGTTCACAGCTTTTGTCAGTCTAGTTTTGTATCTCTCATTTCATTCTCTCATTCTCCCATAATCTTACACACTTAGAGAATTCTTGGATCACTCTAGTATTCACTTGGATTTGGATAAAGAAGAAAAAGGAAAGAAGGAAAGTGCAAGGGAACAATCGTATCAACCAATACAGTTGATTTGTTTGCAGGTAATAGGTTGCATGTGTGATTTCCTTACTGATTTCTAGATGCATTGTATATGCATGTGATTTTTTGGTTATGCATTATCATTAGCATGGATATTTTCCTGGATTGATAATAATTTTAGCCTTTCTTTGTCATTTCCCAGATAGCCATTGTGTTGTGGGATTTTCTACTGATTTTTTTTCTTATTGGTGTTCATGATCCTTATGGATTTGGGTTGGAAAAAATGCTCTGGAAGCCCTAGAACGACTTGGTTTGATTTACTAGTCCTAGAGTATAGGTTGGGATAAAAACTCTTGAGCCCTTGGTGGGTTGAGTTACTAGTCCCCGGAGCCGAGCTGGAGAAATTCTCTGGAGCCCTGGAAGGTTTTGGGTTGAGTTACTAGTTCTAGGAGCCCTAGATAACTTGGGTAAAGACTAATATGGTTGGTGTTGGTTGTGAAATTTTCATGTCAAAAATCCTATTACAGCAACTGTAAATTATTTTTCTAATTTTTAATTAATTTAAAATTTTACCTATTATGGAAAAAACCAAATAATTCATGCTCCACCCGTCACAAATAAAAATGCAGAAGAAAATAGCACTAGAAACGGAGAAAATTCTAGCACACACATATAAAAAAATTAACATAGTTATTTTTGGACAAATTTCCCTGGAAAAACCCAACATGGGAAAAGAAGTGTAGTAGCTAAGGGTTTCATTATTATATAGTAGTGAGAGAAAATATGAGTACAATTGGATGTTGAATCTGGCAATCCTATAGAGAAAAATACTGGAAAAATCTAGTGAGGAATTTACCTCACCTCACAGGAAAATATAGGCTCTGACTGCAACTCCAAGTGAGTTGTTCAAACTTCCTCTACGCAAGCCTGCGTCACCCTGTTAGAGTCTCTTCTACACTCAATCTGAATTAACTATTGTAATATCCCCAAATTAGCAATCAAATAATTTGGGATATTAATTTCAATACTTTTTTTCTTTTCATAAGTTTGAGAAATAAAGGGGTGAGGGGTTCCATGAATAAAACATTAGATTATAAGCAATTTCCTAATGTTACTTTAGCACATATTTAATTGACAACGTGGGGCCCAGGAGGGTGGAGTGGCAGCGTGAGGGAAGAGGTAGCATGGACAGCATGGACCCATGATAGCACAGTGAGAGAGGGACATCGCAATTTGGTGGGGGTTGGATGAGAGCAAGGCTCTCAAAGCATAAAAAGGAGAAGAGGCTCCTCATTCTAGGATTCGATTATGCATCTATGATTTATGTCTTTTGACATTGATCATGCTTTTGTTGTTGAGAGAAGTCTGCAAGTGTTGTTTAGCACAACAAGTGTCTCCTAGCAGAGATCCCAACCTCAGCCCAGGGGGACTTCGAGTGCTTGCTCGGGTGAGGAGTTCTATCCATCGTCTTGCAGGAGGGAGCCATATCATCTTCAACCAGGATTACACATTTTCTTGGACAACGGAGTCTCTTGGAGGGATCACGTAGTTTGTGGTAGAGGCAGTTCCAGGAGTGAGGAGTTATTAGGGATTTCAGCCCGTGGTTAGTGTGGAGGGACCAACCATTCACTATTCATCATTTTTACACAGGAGGACGCCACCATTTGCAGAGGATAATTTAGGGCTAGCGTACTTCACTGGGATAACGTTATTTCCCAAGGAGGGTCAAATTCTGGGGTCAACCATTATGGAATTCCTTTCTAGGCTTTTCTGGGTTATTGGAGGAGAGCCCATTCCTAGAGTTTCACATTTTTATGAGTAGGGGAATAGCCCCAACTAGCTATTCCATTTCAGCAGTAGCAGTTTACGGCAGCAACCGCAGTAGCATTCAGAGATTACACAGTCCTTGGTTGAGCAGTCATTCAGTGAGCATTTCTGAGAGTATTTCTAGATTGCCGAGTGCAAGCCAAGGTGCCATCATTCTGATCACCATTGTAGTAGTTGTATCTCTCAGTTATATAATAAAATGGGCCAACATTTCTCCATATATTTCATTATTCGTGTGATGTCTCTCTATTTGTTGTAGACGCTTGTTTATGTTGTTGTGTATTACTATATTTATATTCGGAATATTACAGTGGTATCAGAGCATGATCTTTGGCTCAACTTGTGGAAATTATTGACAACATATGAAAAGAAGATAGTAGAGATCTACTATAATGGAGGGATTAAGTTTTGTTGCATCTTTATTTATAACTATGAAGGATCTCTCCAAGGAGATCAATGAAATGTATAAAGAAAGGAAAAGAGAAACATTAAGAAGTTTTTAGGATGAATAAGGTCCCAGTACTTCTTATTAGCAGCAAAGAAGACAGGAGAATCATAGATCTCCTCAAAGACCTGCTATGCTCACTTTATTTGAAGAAGGTTACTGGTATAGAGATGAAGAAAGAAGAAACATGTTACCAGAGACTCATGAGACTCTCATTTTATATCTTGAAGAGTACAAAGCACAATCTAGAGCATTCAAGGAGAATCTAACTCTCCAACAATTCTTCAAACTCAAAGATGAAATAAGATCCTATAGCAGCAACAAGAGAAAGAGGCAGAACAAATTCTATTTTCCCACATTTTATGGATCTTCCTCAAGAAGTTTAAAGGCTTGGAGGAAAGAGTTAGATGAATTTTTCAGGCTACATCCTGTAGTTGAAAAAGTAGTTGTTGAGATTTCATCACTTCATCTTCATGGTGAAGCCAACGATTGGTGGTTTGGTCATATGGAGCATGCAAAGGTGACTAAATATTCAGATTATTTCACAAGTTGAGAAAGAAGTTTGATATGAGAAAACCGTAGATATGTCACAAAGAGACATTTCCTAAGGAATCAAAGGAGGATGTCACTCTTGTCACTCTAGACAAAGAGTCACTGCGTTCACCACCAGCTGCAAAAGTACTTGTATCCGGAGGAGAGACACTTTCATCTTTGCAAGATCGTCTTAAGATCTTGACACACATAATCCCATGCATGATTCAGGAGATGCATGAGGAAGAGGAGATAGATTCCAACTTTGGTACATTGATAGAAGTGAAACCATTACTCTTACCAACAATTGGAGAGACCATTTTCTCGATTGGAGGAACTCTTGTGGTCTTGCAATAGGTTCCCACACATCAGTTGATCCAAGGTATGCATCCACTTTGATCTCATATTGTTTCAGTACCTATTATTGAAACTTACAGGGACATGCCATCAGGGCTATTGCATGAGCAAGGATTAGAACAACATGCTGATTTGAAGCAGCAACATATCACAGTGTAGAGGACCCTTGATCTAATCAAGGAGGAGATGAGGAGCTATCCCAAATCATCATTATTGAGCTACATTAAACCCTTTGAGTTGAAGTGTATAATTTTAGAAGATGGGATGAACATGATCCTATGTACAATGGCTGGCTATGAGTTCAGCATTGTGCCATACCATGAGACAACATATGTATCACCATGCAGATACACACAGGATGAGGATGTGCAACATACTTTGGGTAGATTCTTTCTGCCTACTTTTTATGGGCTGCCTAAATGCACAACTAAGGCTTGGGTGAAGGAGCTAGACACCTATTTATAGCAGCACCAAGTTTCAGAAGAGGAAGCCATTATAGTAGCAACACTATATATTGAAGGTAAGGCTAATGCCTAGTGGTTTTATGAATCTTCTTCATTGAATAATGCAAATATATATACTTATGAAAAGTTCACTAGGAGTTTAGTGAAAATATTTTATCAAATACATTATGAAACTTCACTGGGTGAGCTATAAAAACCCAAGAAATCATAACCTTTTCATATGTTTGGAGGATCCAAGAAACCAACTCCATTTCAAAATATTTTTGAGGGGGTTAAATATTTGCGTAATGATTTTCCAAGGGAAAAAGCCCTACTTCATCAAGAAATTTATTCTCAAGAGGAAGACATGGATATTTCTCCTTCAAGAGGGGATCAAGACAAATGATATGTTAATGATGAGGCGTTCCCCCATGATGATGAGGAAGAAAATGAATAGCTATAAAGGGCCTCCAGCACTGTAACAGTAGGAGGAGATCCACCACTATTTGGAGATGGAGATGAAGCAATTGTTTCAACTAGAGGAGCTCTTATATCCTTGCAAGAAGTTACAAAGGAACACACATATGAATATTAGGAGCAACATGTGTCTATGTTGATAGTAAATGAGACAAAAAAATGGAGGAAGCATGTTCCAACATTGACCACAGTTTTGGGGACGCTGACCATGATAGATCACCTCTTTCCAATTAAGACTCGTGACACCAATATGACTTTAGGTGTGCATGGTTTGATTACATTGGAGAAGAACACCTTAGACTGTGAGATCTTGTATAAGGTAGGATAATATTATAAGGATGACCAACATCAAGTGATTGGGAACATACACACCCATCCTTTTCAGGAGATTTATTGTAATATCCCAAAATGGGAATACACAACAAAGCCTGTTGGAATAACGCTCTATTCGCAAATTGGTCCTCTGAAATGAGTTTAAAGCTCCTGGATCCCTTAGATCAGTGGATCTAATGTATAAATCCAAAAGGAGAGCAAAAACAAATCAAACTAGGTGAGGTAAACAGACCTCCCACCACCTAGTATGGCTGAAAAACACCCAAAGAATGGGGCTGCAGTCAGGCACAACAATTCTACTTCAAAAATAACGTAGTACCACTAATTCAAAGTAGAATAAAAATATAGAGGCTGAATATTTACATGTACATCAGTAAAACAGATCTATAATGTGGCCCATACATTGTACAAGAGAAAAATAGAAGATTTACAAGAATAATTCCTCAAGATTAAGGTGCTGCAACAACAATATGAGATTGCAAAGCTTGACAGCATTATTTTATGGGCTGAAGCAACTGTATATTACATTTTAGATATAGAACAGATCTCTGTAAAAAATGATAGATCTATATAAGATCTGTACACTAGATGAGTTCCTCTACAAATTCCCCTTAGGGTTTTGAGCAAAACATGAGAGTACAGGAGTAGATTTGAGATCTAGAATTAGATATCTGCAGCAATATTCATGAATTCTGTATTAAATAGAAACATAATTAAATTAGATCTAAAAAAAACATGGATTGGATGGCCAATCCATGGATCACCACAGTGAAAGGGGAGAATCCTATCACCGGAGATCTCTCCTCCAAAAAGCAATCAAAACACCCTGCAACTAAATACTTGCAAATAACGCAATTATGGAAGGAAAAATTCATTGTAGGCTCTAGCACTGGTTTGGTCTGATGCCAAGATATGAAATGGTGGCGCCAAGGATCCATAATCCTCTTGCCAATGGGATAGACAGCGTCCCCACTGAAAAGAGCCTTTAGATTTGCCTAGATCTGAGTAGATCTAGCCTCCACTTGCTGCAGCTTACAAAAAAAATCAAACCCTCAATAGGATCTGAATTTTGGTTAGAATATGAAGCTTGGCCAACTGCCGGATAGTGGACAAGATGCAACAAGACTCCTCCAAAAGCTGCTCTAGGAAGGAGGTGGGTTCTCGACCAGGAACACCCAAGTGCTAAATAGCACTATTCTCAGCTAAACAACTAGAGATGAGGGATGTATAAACAGACAATACCTTCAGAAATATCAAATGATCAACCCCCTCCTTGGTGTCATCCTCTTTCTTTTATAATGTGGAAATCTTGCCAAACCCTAAACCATCTTGATGAATTATCCTCATTCACATGAGTGGCCTCCAACATGGATTGTGTTTTGCCTCTAAGAGATACATTGCATCTGGAAAACGTTGTTGATTTGGTCTTGTTGACCTAGTCAAATGATCCAGCCTCTTTCCCACTTAAGTGTGTTTATGAAAATAGCTCAGATTTAACTTTGTTTACATTGAGCATTGATTTATTTTGTTGTTTAGGAGACTTATTGATCCTCCTTCACAATTTTATTCATGAGACAGAAAAGTTAAAGAAAAATTGTATGTTCCCACTATCTTGGCTAATTGGGAATATTACATTTATGCACATAAGAAGGAGGATGATTTGTGCAGTGAGGGTAGGGAAAAATCAGTCCACTCACATATAAACCCTGTTCTAGGCCTTGATGTTTCATTACATGGACACATTCCACCAGGGATACCCCCTGATTGGAATATGGTCAAAGAGTTATCTCAAAATGGTGCATAATTGATATATTTGGCTGAGGAAGGATCTTTGGGAGGAACTATCACAACGCAGAGAACCTTTGATGGGTTTAGAGGAGGGAGGAGAAAATTTCTGATATGGACATTGTCATCTCCCACTCAGCTATTTGCACTGAAATATGATGATTCAAGAATCTATGAAGGCACAAGCATGGTGTTAAAGTGCTACTCCAATGGCTTGGAGAAGTAAATGATACTTCCACACATGAGGAATATTTCTAAATATGATAAGAGATCATTGACACTCTTGTATGCATTGGCCAAACTATGGAATTTTTGGATGGGCAATACCTTTCAAGAGGAGGTTGACCTCCTGTTGTGACCAGCAACAACCCCCCTTTTTATTTAATATTAGTAATAATACTAAATAAATGAGGACCCTTAGTTAAAAATCCAAAAAATCAATTAGGATTTGTTTGCCTTTTCAAATAAAACTTTCTATCATAAACTTATAGAAATCCCTTAGAAAGAATATTTAGAAACACTTAAGTTCATGATAGATTATAATAAAATTGCTCTTTAAACAAGACAGCGCATCCATAACAAAATAGCATATATAAAACGCATTGATCGCAGATCGCATAGCGTAGAAAACAGAAATGATTAATGAATATCTTTTGCGCTCTTATCAATTATGCGCTTTTGCGATTATGCGCTTTTGCGATTTTGCGCTTTTGCGCTATTGCGCAATTTCCGCTTTTGCGCTATTTGCATGACTAAGATGATTTCATTTTGCGATATTGCGACATTGTGATATTGCGATATTGCGCAGCAAATCGCAGATCGCAATGTCGCATATTCATATAGGCGCGCTATCCCAAGGCAATCTTCCCATATGTCAAATCCGTTATGCGCTTTAATGATTATATTAAATGATTGGATTGATTATTAATGTGAAATGAGATTGTGTTTAGATTGAAAGTCGTCTCACAATTAAAATATTATATTTCATCCGCTTTCATATTCAAAACAGTCTCATCACCTTTCTTATATCATTACTCTCATTTATTCGTAAAACGCATGCACGAAGGAGCAAACGACTATACAAAGCTTCCGCTAAACACTATGGGTAAGAAGGAAAAGAGCTCAAATTCTGAAAACAAAGAAATGGCTTCGCTATACGCAGACACCACCTGTAACAAGGACGCCGGTATATCCACTTGGGAAGGAATGTATAATCTGTTAGAAGAAGAAAACCCTGTGGTGATAAAAGTTGCAGCTACAGCAGGTTCAAAGAATACGTCTGAAGCAACCCTTAGAGACTTGGCTTGCTCATTTCTACATATAATAGCAGCAAGGCCAAGGATTCTCCCATATACAGACATGGTGAGATGGGTGCTGGATAGCACAGATATTTCAGACATACAATTCAGAACTCCATCTGAAGAGCTAATCGGGTCATTCACCATAGAAGATCTGACATTAATGTATAAGCTGCCAGAACCTCAGGCGACTTTCAACAAGAAATTTATGGAAGAGTTTGCCAAAGAACACTCAAATTTGGCAGAATTCACAAAGGAGTGGACCAAAAGAAGTGAACCATTGAAGAAAAACAAACAAGGTATGTACAGCATGGGTTCACTTACCTCTCCTTATTGTTTTACTGCTGCCATGTTATGCAGGCTTTTTGGAAAGCCTGACATAAATATGATCTTACCCGAATGGCTTCCTTTGTTGAATGCGGCTATTAATTCTACAATTGTAGACTGGGCCAAAATCCTATCTGATAATCTCACCACTGCTATTTTTCACTACCGGTCTAAACGAAATGTTTCCCAGCGGGTTTATCCGCCTTTTTATTTATCTGCTTATGTCATGGACGCCATCTGTTATGTCTCTAAATTCCCTGTGATGGGCTGGAAATGGACTATCCACGATCCTTTTCCCATTCATGTGTACCATAAATAACTATGGGAGTCTAAGTTTGTCCCCCATTTTTACCAAATTTGTCATGGAATAATGCTGCCATTGTACAGAACATTGTATAATAAGGATGCCCCAAGGTTATCCTCAGAAACAGAGGTTGATATTCTCCCCGTCGCGAGATGGTTTGGAGAAGAATTTTTCACCTATATTAGGGTTTTTGGAAGTTATGCTTCTCCCCATTTTTTACCCTTATATGTTCCAGATAGACTTGTAGCTCGGGAAATTGCTTATCAGACCTGTGGCCAGGGAGGTATAACAAAAGATTTAAAAGAGAAGAAAAAGGGCATTTGGCCACAATTTTACCAATGCAATCAAAGTAAGGGAATTTTTCGGGGAACAGGATCTTTTTGATGATATGTTCCAAGCAAGAAATTCATTCAAAGAAGTTTTGAATTCAGCTCAAGCTCAGCTATCTCCAGAGGAATTTCAGGAATTCAAGCTTTATAGAGAAAGGAGACTAATTCCTATTCCTTTGGATAATCTACGCTTAGAGCCCGCAAGGGAGAAAACTCCTAGTGTTAGTCTTAACGGAAGTTCAAGTACAGGTAAATCTAAATCTAAATATGACAGAGATTCTGAACACTCCAATAAGTCTAAAGAAAAGGAAGATAAAATGGAAGAATCCATTAAAGAGTCTGCACAATCTAAAGAGCTTACTCAACAAAAAATTTTGACTTCTCAACAGACAAATCCTCCTCCAACCAATGTACAGCAACAGCCAGTCACCATTGAATTAGATAAAGAATGGGAAACCTTTAATCAATTGATTAATGTAGAAGGACAGAATGTACAGACCCCTGTCCAGACAACCAAAGTTTTGAGCACAGGAACAAGCAGCGCAGCCGCATTAACAGAGCACATACCAATCACACCCTCCTCTGAAATTGTACTTAATGTAGAGGATATTCCTCCTCTAGATGTATTTTATAGCCCAAAATACAAAGCAGTAGTAAAGAGACAAAAGAAAAACAGAAAAATAGAAAGTGCAATTGCTACTGAAGCAGAACAAGTAGATGTTTTGTGGAAAGATCCTGCCACAGAGCCTACTCATAATCTCACTAAGTTATCTTAAATAACAGGAGCTTATGCTTCTGCAACAATTGATAAAGCAGTTGAGATACAAATTTTGTTGGATGGAAAAGAAGAACAGATAAAAGCTCTGCAACAGCAATTGCAACAGGTACAGGCCAATAAGGAAGCACAATTGAAACTTGAAGAGTTACAACAACAACTTCAAGAAATGCAAATAGGACATCAAAAAAGCCTGGCTGATAAAGACAAACAAATACAGATTATCCAAGATCAGCATAAAGATGATCCTAAGCTTCCAAAATTCATTTCAGAAACCATCTCTTTGAACAATCAACTACTGCAACAAGAGGAAGTTTTCTGCCAAAAAATCTTGCAATGGAATTCTTTGTGCCAAGAGAGCGATAAAATCACAAATCATGTCGTAGATTTACGAAATGATTATGATTTGATTAATGAAAAGATCAATGATTATCTGGCATGGAAAAAGACAGAAGAAGGCAGAAAAGCTGGTGTACCCATCATTAATGAAAACCATAAGGAAATACTGTTTAATAACTGGGATGCACAAATCAGAAGGGCAGAAAAGGTAGCAGAGGAGGTAGCTACAGCGGTAAACACTCTCACTGATTGTGTAAATGACAATTTACACAAAGCTAACTTGATTCCTGAAACTGTTCCAGGATATCTCCCACAGGCAAATCAACTGCAAACAGAATGGAGGCAAAAGGCAGAAGAAAGAGAAAAATCCATCCAAGGGCTGACAAGATTGAATTGGGACTCATACTGGATGTACTTGGTGAAGCCACACAGTCAGCACAGTGCGCTCAATTGTATCATCAATGCTACAGAGAAGATTGCTCCTACGCTTGCCTACTCTGTCTTTTCAGGACAGTTGAATTCTGAAGTCGGTCAACCGCATCTTCTCAAAACTATGCTAGATGCCTGCAAGATTAAAGATCAAGTTAATATATAGATAGATTTAGTTTTAATTTCACTGTATTTTAGCCTAGGAAAAGGACGGTCATTGAACCGAATCCTTAATTTTTGTAATAAACTATTTTTAGAGTTAGTTAAGTAGTATTTAAACCCCTCTCATGCATTTAGAGAGGGGTCATGGATCTTAATATTTTTGGACTTGGAGATTTCATTTCTATACTCCATTGTCTTATATATTTTTAGAAAGGATCACATCTGGTGATTTTCATGTGGAATTATCTTTGAAGTGTTGCATTTCTGTACCTTGGAATTTGATTTTTCATTAGAGTTACTGGATAGAGTATCAGATTGCATTTGAAACTCTTCAAGATGAACAAGGTATTTCTATCTGTTCACTGTTGATCTCTTTTGTCTTATGATATTTGTTTTAAAATTGCTATCATTTATATGTATATTGGTTTTCACAACGCTTTTTTTTAGATATCATTTCTGAGTATAATTGAAACGTTATTTTTCATAGTTACATGTAAATGGTATACAATGATGAATGCAATATGCTTATATAACTCTGTTTCATTTCTTAAACAGAGTTATCTTGATTTTTTTCTGCACATTTCAATTTAATTAATAATACATTTTCATGGTTATTGGTTAATTGGAACAATCTTAAGTTGTATTCACATATAATTACCCGAGTTAGTGTTAGAATTTCTTTATCAGTATTTAGCTTAAATTAGATAGTTTTATTTCAGTTAGTTTAGTCCCATTTCCACCCATCCAATCCAATCCATTTAGTTACAAGGAAACTGGTCCTTTAAATCCAGTCGAAGCCACCACACCAAACGGAAAAGGAGTTGTCTTAAGGTCCCGACCGGGTGGTTTTCCCCGATGTTTGAAGCAGAGATTTTCTAGGCTTCAACATTTTTGGCGCTAGAAGGAGGGCCTGAGCTATGAATGGCAAGTAAATCTTTATCCACAAGTCATTCTGAGAGAAATATACCCTCATTAACTTCTTCAGTTTTTTCTGAAATTCAAAATCCTAGAGAAGAAATTGCAGAAAATATTCAAACACCCACTACCAAAATCTCAAAACATTCAGACAAACAACATCCTGAGTCTCCTAAGGTTCAAGATCTAATTCATAAATTGAAAGGATTCTCATTATCTCTGGAAGAGTCTGAAATATCTGAAGGTAGTGTAAGCTCAAAATTTATTCCTTCGAAACCTCTTACTAGGTTGCAAAGTGAAAAACTTGGTATTCCTCTGAAAGAATTTCCTTTACATAGTAAGGGAAAAACAAAAAGAATTCAATCAGAAACAGAAAGTGATACAAGTTCATCATCTCATATTCAATCACCTGTTTCCAAAACCACAACTCAACAAAGTGCAGTTGTTTCATCATCATCTCTTTAGTCATCATCTCCACAAGCATCTTCTCCTCAATTCTCATCAATATCAACATCATCTATTCCAACCACTTCAATTCAAATACCACCAGTTTCTGGTATTCCTCCAATAGTCGTCCCAATAATGGCATAGAGGCCATGGTATACTCCAAGAGCAGTCAACATGGCTGCACCTTTACATGATTTACCAGACAATCCTGGAAAATGGCTTCCAAAGTTTAGCCCAGATCTTAACATTCAAGCTGAAGAACATATCAATAACTTTATGCTGGCTATTAATTTGAATGGAGTCATACACGAAGATGTTGTAGTTAGATTATTCCCATATACTCTTCAGGGAGTAGCAGGATCATGGTATTTTTCATTACCATCAGGATCCATAACGAGTTGGGACATTTTTGCAGATCATTTTTTGACCAAATTTGGAGATGACCAATCAATTGCAACTTTACTCAATGATCTCTCAAATTTGAAAATAGAACCCAAGGAACCTATAAAAGAATTCAATGCTAGATTCAACAAACTCTTGAACAAAATTCATACAGATTCAGAACCTAGTGAACAAGTCAAAATCGAATGGTATATAACTGCCTTACCCTCAAACATAACAATTTTCGTAGACAGAGCTGCAAAGCTTACATTAGCTGAGAATATGAAAGAAGCTATTGCAGTGGAAAAACGTATTACTTCTCTGGAAAAGAAAAATGCTATTGAAGAAAGGAAATCAAAGAAGGTCAGCTTCAGAGATGATTCAAAGAAAAAGGCCAAAGATCCATATGACATGGAAGGTTTACAGAAAGTTCTTAAAACCATGTCAAATGAAATGGTTGAAATTAAAAAACAAGTGGCTAAAACTTCTACCAAGAAACCATTCTAAAATTTCAGAAGAAACCAAGTTGAATCTAAACCTCCTAATGTAATCTCTAATGCAGAATCAGAAGAAGAGGAAGAAGAAGAAGATACATCTATAGTATCAGATCAAGAAGACGAAAATGAAGAAATAGTTGAATTGAATGGAATGTGGGATTTTATTCTCCCTAATTCTGATAATGAAGAAGCTATGCCTGTAAGTACTAGGAGTAAACCTGCAGCAGAACCAGTGCAAACAGTTCCTAAAAAGAAAATTACAACTCCAAGTACCAAAGACAAACCCATTGTGAGGAAAACTTCTCCATTACCTACTCAAAATCATCCATCTTCTTCTAATCCTCTCACATCAACAGCGAAAAATTTAGTAGTATCAGATCCTATGGAATACAACATTGTTGAAGACATGAAAAAGATCAAAGCCAACATTTCCTTAGATGAACTCAACAAACTAAAACACCAGCAAAAGTTTCTATTGAAAGAATTAAATGCTACACCAATTGCTCCTTTACCAAGCGGTGTAGTTGCAAAAGCAGCAAGAGGAACTGGTAAGCCACCAGATAAGGTAGATGCTATTGATACTGTGCTCATTCGGGAAAAGTCAAATTCTCAAACTCCTCCTTTTCTTTTGACTTATGAGATGTACAATAAAAATCTGCACAATTTTTTGATTGATTCCAGAGCTTCCTCCAATATAATGCCTACTTCTGTCTGTGCTAAATTGAATATTGAACCATAGAAATCAGCAGTTCATATCGTTCAGTTAGATCGCTCTAAAGTCCAAGTGGTAGGAGAAATCAATTCAGTTACTATCAGATTAGCCTCAGATCCTAGGATTTTCCAAAGAATTGATATTCTGATTGCTGATATTCCTGAATTCTATGGATTAATCTTGAGCAGGGACTGGTCTGCGAAACTTAATGGTTATATCTCAACCGATTATTCACACATGTGGCTTCCCTACAAAGGGAAACCAAATCAAATCAAAATTGAACGAGAAAAACATATGATGCACATTGTCACTGAATTTGAACAACCTAATGAACCTGTAGCATTCAACAACAATATTCTTGGAGGTTATTCTGCTGAATCATTCCTTGGAAATTTCAAAGCTCCTCAATCACCTTTTTCTGTAAATAATTTTGTTTCTCAGATAGAAAATTTTTCACAATCTGATTCTTCCAGAATTGTAAATATTTCTGATGTAATTGTAGATAAGCCAATAGATAAGTTTTTATTTTGGTCATTATATTTTGATGGATCAAAATATAGTGATGGAGCTGGAGCTGGATGCATCTTAATCGATCCAAATGGGGAGAAAACTATGCTGTCATGTAGATTAGAATTTGAGTGTACTAACAATACCGCAGAATATGAAGCCTTGGTTCAAGGACTTTATAAAGCTATAGGGTTAGATGTTAAATACTTGAAATATTTTGGTGATTCCGAAATTATCATTAAACAAGTTAGGAATACTATTCATTGCCTTTCAGGACATCTTAAACACTATCAAACCCTAGTACAAGACCTCACCACTCATTTTTTAGCATTAAATATTTCTCCTATTCTTAGGAATCAGAATACATCAGCTGACTTGCTAGCTAATGTTGCATCTAAACTCCTACCTGCTGAAGATTGCAGTCCTGATAGGTTTTCTGTAGAATTGATTTTTCATCCATCAGTCCCAGATAATGTTACAAATTGGAGAGTATTCTATCATGATCAAGATATTCTAAAATTCATGACTTCATAGAAATCATATGATGAGCAAATTATTGACGAAGATGATCATGATTTACAAATTGCTTCAAAAGGTAATGAAAACCCCATTCCAAAATCTGTTGTTAAATTAGAGGATTTATATGACATTAGAGACAGATTCAAGAAAGTTACTAATACGAAAATTCAAAGCTCTACTTTGAAGTTTGAATTAGTAAATCTTGGTTCTGATTCTAATCCTCAAAACGTTAACTTAGGACTCAATTTAACACCAGAGGAAAGGAATGCATTCATTAAACTACTGAACAAGTATAAAAATGTTTTTGCTTGGAATTACGATGATCTAAAAACATATGATACTTCGATTATTCAACATACAATTCCAATGCTTCCTGATATTAAACCTGTTCAACAGAAGTTGAGAAAGATCCATCCAAATCTCGAAAGTCAAATCAAATCAGAACTTAATAAACTTTTGAAAACCAAAATCATTTTTCCAGTCAGGCACTCTAATTGGGTTTCCAATATGGTACCTATAATGAAAAATAATGGTGATATGAGAATCTGTATTGATTTCAGAAATTTAAACAAGGCATGTTTAAAAGACAATTTCCCATTGCCAACCATGGAACAGATACTTCAAAAGGTAGCTGGTTCTGAACTTATGTCTTTTCTTGATGGATTTTTGGGATATAATCAAGTTTTAGTTCATCCAGATGACAGATTGAAAACAACTTTCAGAACAAAATGGGGAACTTATGCTTATCAAAAAATGCCTTTTGGTCTAATAAATGCAGGAGCAACTTTTCAAAGAGCCATGGACATAGCATTCAAAGGTCTGATCAATAAATCAGTTGTTGTTTATCTTGATGACATAACAGTATTTTCAAAAAAGAGAGACAATCATCTACATGATTTAAAACAAATATTTGAAAGATGTAGAAGGTTTGGTATCTCCTTAAATCCAAAGAAATCTTTCTTTGCTTTAGATGAAGGGAAACTCTTAGGATTTGTTGTGTCAAAAGATGGTATATATATTGATCCAGATAGAGTGAAAGAAATTTCTAATATTTCTTTACCACATAACAAAAAATCCATGCAATCATTTCTTGGACAGATTAATTTTGTTAAAAGATTTATTCCCGATTTTTCTTTAATTGTTTTACCTATGCAAAATATGATCAAGAAGAATTCAATATTCAAATGGGCGCATAAAGAAAAATAAGCTTTTGATTCAATCAAGTGAGCGATCATTAATGCACCAGCATTGAATACCCCAGATTTTTCTAAAGATTTTACTTTGTATACTCTGGCCACTGAAACATCTTATGCAGCCGTTTTGACACAACTCAATGATCAAGAAATCGAAGCACCAATTTCTTTCTTTAGCTCAAATCTGCAAGGAGCTGAGCTTAATTATTCCTATGTTGAAAAACAAGCCTTTGTTGTGTTTAAATCAATCAAACATTTCAGACCTTTCTCTTGAAGACACATACAAAAATCATTGTCCCATTCTCTGCAGTGAGGCAATTATTAATTCAAAAATAAGTAGGAGAAAAGAGAGCTAACTGGGTAACAGGCTTGCAAGAATATGATATTGATATTAAACCAGCTAAGATTGTTAGAGGACAAGGTTTTTGCAGATTATTGGCAGGAGCTCATAACATACCATAAAATCAAGATTCAAATCAAGATATTCAAGTAAGTCAGATAAATGTTACAAATTCCGGATCTCAGTATGCTGATCTTATCTATTACTTGAAAAATGGGTATGCTCCTTCTAATCTCAGCTATAAGAGTAAACTCACTTTAAGGTTAAAGGCTATTAAATATGAGATCATTGATAATGTGTTATTTAGAAAAAATTATGATTCAATTTTATTAAGATGTTTGGAAAAGACTGAAGCTGAAAAGGTTTTGCAGGAATTGCATGATGGACCAGCAGGAGGTCATTTTGGAGGTGATACCACAACTCACAAAATAATTCGCACTGGTTATTACTGGCCTACCCTTTCTAAAGATACGCATGATTACACTAGGAAGTGCCAAATTTGTCAAACTGCAAGTGGAAGACAAAGGAAACCAGCTTTTCCTTTGCAACCAGTAACTATTGAGCAACCATTCGAACAATGGGGGCTTGACATTATTGGTGAGATAGTACCTCATTCTTCCAAACAGCACAAGTACATCCTTACTACAACTTATTACTTTACAAAGTGGGTAGAGGCAATTCCTTTGAAGGTAGCCAATTCTGATGCAATTATTGATTTCATAGATCAATTTATCATAACCAGGTTTGGTGTACCTCAAGCTCTTGTCTTTGATAATGCATCTTACTTCTCTGGAAATAGTTTAATTGAATTTGCAGTCAAAAGAGGTTTTAAATTAAAATATTCAGCAAATTATTATCCACAAGGTAATGGTTTGGTTGAATCCACTAATAAAAACCTTATCAAAATCATTAAAAGGACCGTTGATCAAAATCAAAAGAATTGGCACAAATCTTTAATCTTTGCATTATGGGCTGATCGTATCACTGAAAAAGCTTCAATAGGTACTTCACCTTTCAATCTGTTTTATGGAAAAGAAGTTGTGATACCATCAAACTTAACTCTTCCATCATTAGCCCTAGTGTAGTTTATTAAAGAAAATCCTTCTTCATCCATTCAATTGAGATATGATCAAATCCTTAAATTAGAAGAAGATAGGGATAAAGCAAAAATTATTCATGAAAAACATCAACAGCTTGTAAAATCTTCTTTTGATGCAAGTTCTACCAGCTCAAAAATTTTGTCAATTGGTGATCTCGTTTTGAAATGGGATAAAGCACACGAAGAAAAAGGTAAACATACCAAGTTTCAGAAAATGTGGCTTGGACCATTTTAGATCGTTGAGAAGATAAGCTCAAATACATTCATACTCCAAGATCTAACAGGTAAGAGAGAGTCTCTTCCTGTAAATGGGCTTATCTTGAAGAAATTCTTTTCATAAGGAGGTAACCCCTTCTTAAACTGTACATATTTCTTTCTGCAAAGTTTTTTATTGTTTTTGTTTTTACAAATAAAGGTTGTTTATGAGTCTCTGATTGACTGTTTACTATTTGAGAAAATTTCTTTGGAAAAATATTATAAATATTTATTTTGTGTAAATAAGAATTTTTAAAAGTAATGATCACAGTTTTTGAATAGTTTAAAATAAGATGTTAAACTTTGAAAGATTATTTCAATCATTTACATGATCTTTTGAAAACTTGAGAAAAATGTAAATCATTATAAGTTTATTAAGCAGAGAAAGGTTATCTATCAAAGTATAGATTTTTTCAAAGTTTTGGAATTCAAAAAACTCTGAAAATTGTCATCCATTGATTCTTAAGGATAAAACTATTTCACCCCATCCATTTAAATTGTGATTTTTTAGAATGTAATTCTAAGAAATTAGACAAAATTTTAAGAGATAAGAGGTCTCATTACGAGCCGACTTAACATGTTCATAAGGAGTAATAAAACTGACATTACCAATACTGCATACCAAAACAGGGTAATGGCTTATAAATATAAGACAAGGGGTCTCATCACGAGCCAGCTTGTTCAGTTTAATTATAACTAGTGAATGGCATTGTTATTAACTGGTTGCCAAACCAGAACAATGGCTCTTAAAATAAAAATAAATAAAAGACAAAAACATGAGATAATAGGTCTTATGAATTTATCTTTTAAAAAGTCATAATTTTAGTTGGATGGGACAATGAATGGTTAATGGTTTAAAAGGTAACCCTGTCGAGACTATGAACGTTTGCTGGCAGCAGAGGCAATACCTATGGCAATAGAGTATATTATAAAACCAAAACTTGGAGAGATCCACTTACTTCATTATTAACACCAATCAAAGCTTGATATAACCCAAAATGTTTTTATTTCTTAAGGAATTTGAAAGAAATTATGAAATGATTTTTATTTCTTTTTCATAGTTACATTTTATTTGAATTATCCTAAGATAATTTTCATTATCTTTAAAAACTTTTACTTACTAAAGATAGAATGTTCATTTTATTTTTTCAGAGATAACTATTTATTTCAGTGAATCGCCAATTGTTGTGACCAGCAACAACCCCCCTTTTATTTATTATTAGTAATAATACTAAATAAAAGGGGACCCTTAGTTAAAAAATCCAAAAAATCAATTAGAATTTATTTGCCTTTTCAAATAAGACTTTCTATCATAAACCTATAGAAATCCCTTAGAAAGAATATTTAGAAACACTTAAGTTTATGATAGACTATAATAAAATTGATCTTTAAGCAAGATGGCACATCCATAACAAAATGATATATATAAAACGCATTTGCCGCAGATCGCATAGTGCAGAAAACAGAAATGATTAATAAATATCTTTTGCGCTCTTATCAATTCTGCGCTTTTGTGATTCTGCGCTTTTGCGATTTTGCGCTATTGCGCAATTTCCACTTTTGCGCTACTTTTTTTACTGCGATGACTTCATTTTTCGATATTGCGACATTGCGATATTGTGATATTGCGCAGCAAATCGCAGATCGCAATGTCGCAGATTCATGTAGGCGCGCTATCCCAAGGCAATCTTCCCATATGTCAAATCTGTTATGCGCTTTAATGATTATATTAAATGATTGGATTGATTATTAATGGTAAATAAGATTGTGTTTAGATTGAAAGTCGTTTCACAATTAAAATATTATATTTCATCCACTTTCACATTCAAAACAGTCTCATCACCTTTCTTATATCATTACTCTCATTTATTCGTAAAACGCAGGCACGAAGGAGAAAACGACTATACAAAGCTTCCGCTAAACACTATGGGTAAGAAGGAGAAGAGCTCAAATTCTGAAAACAAAGAAATGGCTTCGCTATATGCAGACACCGCCTGTAACAAGGATGCCGGTATATCCACTTGGGAAGGAGTGTATAATCTATTAGAAGAAGAAAACCCTGTGGTGATAAAAGTTGCAGCTACAGCAGGTTCAAAGAATACGTCTGAAGCAACCCTTAGAGACTTGGCTTGCTCATTTCTGCATAGAATAGTAGCAAGGCCAAGGATTCTCCCATATACGGACATGGTGAGATGGGTGCTGGATAGCACAGATATTTCAGACAGACAATTCAGAACTCCATCTGAAGAGCTAATCGGGTCATTCACCATAGAAGATCTGAGATTAATGTATAAGCTGCCAGAACCTCAGGCGACTTTCAACAAGCAATTTATGGAGGAGTTTGCCAAAGAACACTCAAATTTAGCAGAATGCACAAAGGAGTGGACCAAGAGAAGTGAACCATTGAAGAAAAACAAACAAGGTATGTACAACACGGGTTCACTTACCTCTCCTTATTGTTTTACTGCTGCCATGTTATGCAGGCTTTTTGGAAAGCCCGACATAAATATGATCTTACCCGAATGGCTTCCTTTGTTGAATGCGGTTGTTAATTCTACAATTGTAGACTAGGCCAAAATCCTATCTGATAATCTCACCACTGCTATTTTTCACTACCGGTCTAAACGAAATGTTTCCCAGCGGGTTTATCTGCCTTTTTATTTATCTGCTTATGTCATGGACGCCATCTGCTATGTCTCTAAATTCCCTGTGATGGGCTGGAAATGGACTATCCACGATCCTTTGCCCATTCATGTGTACCATAAATAACTATGGGAGTCTAAGTTTGTCCCCCATTTTTACCAAATTTTTCATGGAATAATGCTGCCATTGTACAGAACATTGTATAATAAGGATGCCCCAAGGTTATCCTCAGAAACAGAGGTTGATATTCTCCCCGTCACGAGATGGTTTGGAGAAGAATTGTTCACCTATATTAGGGTTTTTGGAAGTTATGCTTCTCCCCATGTTTTACCCTTATATGTTCCAGATAGACTTGTAGCTCGGGAAATTGCCTATCAGACCTATGGCCAGGGAGGTATGACAAAAGATTTAAAAGAGAAGAAAAAGGGCATTTGGCCACAATTTCCCATAAAATGTGGAACATTTTCACTGTTTGATATTGGTCATGCATTTCAAGAGATAGGCAACGTTACATGCCTACAACTGTTCAAATTCTCAAGAAGGTTATTTGACCCAAATGATATTGTTAAGAATTTTACCAATGCAATCAAAGTAAGGGAATTTTCCGGGGAACAAGATCTTTTTGATGATATGTTCCAAGCAAGAAATTCATTCAAAGAAGTTTTGAATTCAGCTCAAGCACAGCTATCTCCAGAGGAATTCCAGGAATTCAAGCTTTACAGAGAAAGAAGACTAATTCCTATTCCTTTGGATAATCTATGCTTAGAGCCCGCAAGGGAACAAACTCCTAGTGTTAGTCTTAACGGCAGTTCAAGTACAGGTAAATCTAAATCAAAATCTGACAGAGATTCCGAACACTCCAATAAGTCTAAAGAAAAGGAAGATAAAATGGAAGAATCCATTAAAGATTCTACACAATCTAAAGAACTTACTCAACAACAAATTTTGACTTCTCAACAGACAAATCCTCCTCCAACCAATGTACAGCAACAGCCAGTCACCATTGAGTTAGACAAAGAATGGGAAACCTTTAATCAATTGATTAATGTAGAAGGACAGAATGTACAGACCCCTGTCCAGACAACCAAAGTTTTGAGCACAGGAACAAGCAGCACAGCCGCAGTAACAGAGCACATACCAATCACACCCTCCTCTGAAAGTGTACTTAATGTAGAGGACATTCCTCCTCTGGATGTATTTTATAGCCCAAAATACAAAGCAGTAGTAAAGAGACAAAGGAAAAAGAGAAAAATAGAAAGTGCAATTGTTACTGAAGCAGAACAAGTAGATGTTTTGTGGAAAGATCCTGCCACAGAGCCTACTCATAATCTCACTAAGTTATCTCAAATAACAGGAGCTTATGCTTCTGCAACAATTGATAAAGAAGTTGAGATACAACTTTTTTTGGATGAAAAAGAAGAACAGGTAAAAGCTCTACAACAGCAATTGCAACAGGTACAGGCCAATAAGGAAGCACAATTGAAACTTGAAGAGTTACAACAACAACTTCAAGAAATGAAAATAGGACATCAAAAAAGCCTGGCTGATAAAGACAAACAAATACAGATTATCCAAGATCAGCATAAAAATGATCCTAAGCTTCCAGAATTCATTTCAGAAACCATCTCTTTGAACAATCAACTACTGCAACAAGAGGAAGTTTTCTGCCAAAAAATCTTGCAATGGAATTCTTTGTGCCAAGAGAGCGATAAAATCACAAATCATGTCGTAGATTTACGAAATGATTATGATTTGATTAATGAAAATATCAATGATTATTTGGCATGGCAAAAGACAGAAGAAGGCAGAAAAGCTGGTGCACCCATCATTAATGAAAACCATAAAGAAATATTGTTTAATAACTGGGATGCACAAATCATAAGGGCAGAAAAGGCAGCAGAGGAGGCAGCTACAGCGGCAAACACTC